>JACATO010002365.1:0-68232 GCA_018389105.1 Nautilus pompilius
AACAAAAACCTCAGCTAGTTGTTTCTCAAATATTTATACTGTTCTGCTTCCGGTATTTGTTCAGGTGGAGACTACTAAATAGCTACTAGCACTACTAATGCCTAACCAATAACATTTATATTCAGCACAAACATTACAGGAACTGTCAGAGAAATTATTTATCATTATACAATCCTTATCAGAATTTTTAAAATTTCAATTGTTGCCACAAGGAAAACACCTTTGTCCATAAATCAGACTATTACTAATAAAAAATGGTTAAATGTCCTAAAACCTTTTCTAAGACATCTTATCACCTCACCCAAGATCCTGCTGACTTTGAAACACACTTTACAATGTTTTCAGCTTTACAGGGAACTTGGCCCTTTTATTCTACTAGTGTATACTAGTGCATACATTTTTATTATGCATGCATTTCTTTTGTTTCTGATTTATTATTTATAGATTTATTTTGTTAAAATAAAAGTCAAAACAATAGTACTGCTTTATTACTGCACAATCAACTTCACAAGAGATTACTACATTAAGAGGAGAATGTACAGAGGACCCTACAAATATTGAAACTGTGCATTTTCACCCTGTAACAAGAAATAAACAAAATATTTGGTTTAAAATAAGGTTATGTGACAATTATGGCCACCAGCATATGTCTGGTAATTTGACTGAGGTCTTGTGAAGTTTTTCTAGTAAAGAGTTCATTATTGATAAAAATAAAAAAGACAATATCAGAAATTAGTAAATTAATTTTTTAAAAAACTGTTCCTGCAAAACTTCCCCAGGGCAGGTTGCTTTGGGTGCAATGTAGAGCAATAATAGAGTTTTTTTTTTTTTTTGAGGGAGGAGGAGACTATTCAGGTCTTTAATCCAACCCTCCGTCTATTTATCTCAATCTGTATAAAACCCAACACACGAGCACCCTGTAACTACAAGATGAAATCTCTCCACTAATGTATACAAAAACCAGAAGGTACCAACAAAAATAGCCACAAGTAAAACAAACACAAAAAGCAAAAGTGCCTTGAAAATTCATTTGTAATATTTTTCTGAAGCTCTTCAATTTCCTTTTCACCAGATAATTTTTCTAAAACGGAAATACATTTTCCATTTTGAAATAAACAATAATAATTTACCAGGGTGGGCCGTCTGCTCACCAAACCCTACAGGAAAGAGGAAAAAAAAGATGAAAGAAACTGCTTCTTTGCAGAAAATGTAAATCAAAATTTAATTTAGATTTTTGATAACTTGATAGGAGGAGGAGTTATTTTTTCTTTCTTATTTAGAAACAACAGTAATGAAACCATTATTCATTTTCAGTAAACTGTTCTAAACAAATAATATTTTACTCAAAATTGATAAACCTAATTTTGTTCAAAACCCCTCATATTTTATATATACTAAACTATACTATACCCTATCAACTGTGAACTAGTTTCAGAAAGAAAACAACATTCTTTAAAAATCTTTAGAAAAAGCACTGCATGAAATATTGAGTTTCCATTCAATGAAAGCAAATGGAAACTGAACAATCTCAGGCTAGTTTCTGTTTGGTACAATCCAGACATTGCCCAGTTTCCAGATGATTGCTGTTAATACACATGGAATTTCATGCAGTCAACTAAAAGGTTTCTGAACAAATCAGATTTATTAAAGGAGGCTGAGTTTGATACAGCAAATCTTACCAATGTCATTTGTATGTGTATTGCTGTTGGCTTGTATGGACAAGAGATTGTCAAGCTTTTTCTGAAAAGAAAATTATACAGAAGAAATAGATACTGCAGATAATGTCAAAATATCGCTGCTGCAAAACTTTTTGGTCAGTGAAAAGTTCATGACCTGACTCACCCAGGTAGGTTCAACTAAAAAGGGAGGGATGGATGTTAAAAAGTGAGGACAATCTGCCAAGATCTTAGTCCTTCCACAAGATCACTACAAACAACATGCCCACAAAATTAGTTAACTTTCCACTGATATCATACTATTTAAACCTACATTTCAAAAATCAGTTTACCACCAAGTTCTCCAATGAAATGCAATTCTATTCAGCTCTTTTGATGTTGGAGTTATTCTATGTCTCTGCCTATCAAAGAACCCAATATCAATTCTATGTTTATACTAATTACAGCTAAGAGACGTCATGCCAGCTATTAATAAACAAACTGTTGAAAACCATCAAAATTAATTGTTATATAACTTCTGACAGCCAGTTTAGATTAGAACTCATACTGTCCAAATCCTAATATTACTGACAAATTAACAACAAATTGTATGTAATAATATGATCACCAGCTTACACAGTAATATATGTAGATGTGTATAACTCCATTTCCTCAAATGTAACTCATATTTTTAAGTACTGTATTTTTGGCATATAAGTCAATACTTTTTTCTACAAGGGCCTGATCATCAACTTATACTCCACTTTGACATATATGGATGAAATCATGATACTGGAAACATGGGACACTTAAGTACCATGGGGAATTTATGTATGATTGTATTTGCATGTGTGAGTGCATGCTGACTCAGATTCAGTTACCTCCCTTAGATCTCTGTTGACCTGGAAGGCCCATGTTGTCTTCAGTCTACTCTGAGGATAATTGTAAACAAAGACGGTTTTGTATCACTACACGAATGCACAAACAACGCAGTCTAAATGGTTATACCGCTATTACTCACTATTTCTAAGGGTTTACATAACTTGTAACACCGTACTGTGATTCAACTTTTTATTTGATAGAAAATTCATATCAAACTGTGTTCCATACGGATTGAGGCTTCTTTATTTCGCCTTCATTCTCTTTCTTTACCCACCTAAAACTCTTTCCTTCCCCAAATCTCTCTCTCTGATGTTATCCACCAAAGCTGCTTTGTAACCCTAACAGAAATTCTATACTATTATTACTGTACAGAAGTATGGTTGTACTATCGACTTACACACCACTTCAACTTATAACTCGAAAAATATGGTAGCTACACCTGCTTAACTTTAAATGGTCATTAGTCACCAAATTCAATGAAAAATGAGATTATAGACACAAGAAATGTTGACAAAAGAGAATCCTGAAGACAGCAACATAAAAAGTTTGCTGAAACATAATAAAAATTAGCTCCCTTAAATGGTGATAAAAACTCCCAAAAATGTTAAACACAAAAAACACCACAGATAAATTCTCATAACAATAAATTCTATTCAGTAATTTGAGAGGTAAAAAAAATAAAATTTAGGTTCAATTCTAATCTTGCTGTAAGGGTCTCCAAAGGTGTCTGTGGGAATGAATTTACTCAAAATAATGTATGGCAGCATCTGCTCACACTATGAGAGAGAAAGACAGCAGAGTCTCTAAGCAAAGGTTTCAAACTTACCTCAACTGTTCCTGTGGATTTTTTCCATTCTTTATACTTAGTTTTGTCAGTTTACAGATTTTCTTTCAGCTGGAAAAAACAACAAACAACAAAATACACACACACACTCACAGGAAATCAATTTCCTTAAAATCAGATCAATGTTTCTCCAGAGCTAAATTAAATAATGTCAAAAACCATGAAAACAATTTTTGGTTTTAAATGAGAAAAATTAATTTTTACTGCACACGATATGTTTATAACCTGTTCAGTCAATCGAATCTCCTTTCTTTCCAAGAACAGTAAAAACTACTAGAGAACCAAATGTTTATCCATCACCCTTCCTCTATTCTTTCTTTTTCTCTTTCTAAAACATTAAAACTAGCAAAATAAAAATCACAAATCCACTAACTTCTTGTGTTCCTTCAGGTATTCAATTTCACAATGGCATCCTGAAAGATGTACAACAAAAAAACCATCAGCAGGAAAAGGGCAAAGACAAGATTAAAGTTACTACCTTTAAGTTGCATTATCCTCAAGCAGTGACATATTATGCTATTTAGCTTTAGTTTAGACAGTTCATGTTATTGTTATCTGGAGTTGCTGAGTGGACATTGACCAATGTAAAGCTGCTGTGAGAGTTGTTATTGTTATGGTAGGGTAGGGCTGGACAGAGATGTAGGGCCAGGTTTTGGTTATTGTGTGCTGTTGTTGTTGTTGTAGGGTCCACAAGGGTCCTACTGCATGGGAATTGTAGGCTTGCTATCAAAGCACTGTCAATTTGCTTTGTCCACTTGTTGGCTATTGTTTGGCAGGTAGACATTTACACTGTCCAGCTCCACAAACTTCTGCTATAAATTCATGGAGCTACAGGCTTTCAAGAGGAAGGATGCTAACTGAACAGGTCGTTATGAGATTATTATTTTTAGAAACAAAATGTTAATAGGCTGATGAGGGAACAATCATGAGAAACGAGTAGATGTCGGCATTCTCCCTGACACATTCAAATTGGTAGCATTGTCGTCTGCGCAAACACCACCTTGTGCCACTCCATATTAAGTGCTTATTTCTCATTTTACATGGTTTATCACGACTTAGGAATCTTCTCATATACTGTTCAGGTTTAACTGAGGGTTCTTCAGATACATGCTTTTTCCTAAATATATTCAATTACCTATGCTATGGTTACATTTTTGCATGTCAAAATCCAGTACAGGCTTAAAATAACATGAAAACTTATTAATAAACTAGAATGCTTATTAATTAAATTTGTGTTCATTAGTTACTGCTTTCCATATAAATTACATCACATTTCTTTGTTTTGCTGGACTAGCTCAAGTTGGAAATGTCAAAGAAAAGGAAGTACAACGAAGCATACGTATCCTTTGGTTTACTTTCATCGCTGATCGTGATGGGACACAAAAGCCGCAGTGTTTCCTGTGTGGCAAGGTTTTTGCCAATGGAAGCATGAAGCCAACAAAGCTGAAGGAGCATCTCACATCTGTCCACTGCGAAAATACATCGGACAGTGTTGATCTTTTTCGTGCGAAGGCGACTTGATTTGAGAAAGCTGGAACTTTACCAAAAATTGGATTTGCCCCAACACAAAAGAAGCCACATATGATTGGAGAGACCTTGGTAAAGCCATGTGCCCTGGAAATGATCGAGCTGGTTTGTTGCTTGGAGCAGAGGAAGTGAAGCGGTGCCTTTGTCAAATGAAGTCATCCACTCCAGAACTGTTGACATTTTTAAAAATGTTTTGAAGCAAGTAATGGAGGAATTGGCAGCTACGCCATTTCCGTTCAGCATGCAACTGGATGAAACTACTTATGTCTCTCAGTGCAGCCAGCTCCTGGTTTTCATCCGTTATATGCATGCTGATGCCATCAAAGAATTCCTATTTTGTGAGCCCCTTTTGGAAACTACAAAGGCCATCGACATCTTAGAAATAATGAATAGTTTCTTTGCCAAGCAAAACTTTAACTGGAAGAAAAATCTTGGTGCTCTGTGCACAGATGGAGCACCTGTGATGCTTGGCAAAATATCTGGTTTTGCTGCTTTGGTGAAGAAAAGAAGCTCCTCAGGTCATTGTGACCCATTGTTTTCTACATTGCCATGCATTGGCATCAAAGACTCTGCCAACAATCCTGAAAGAAGTTTGTCTACTGGCGTGAAAGTCGTCAACTTCATCAAAGCCAATGCTTTGAACCATCGCGTTTTCAAGAGGTTTTGTGTCAAGAAATGGGAGCAGCATATGAAGTTCTTCTCTACCACACAGAAGTTCGCTGGCTTTACAGAGGAAAAATCTTGAATCGCTTGATTGAACTTTGGCAGAAGTTTCACTTTTTTTGAGAGAAAAAGAAAGCCCATTCTCAGAATAGTTTGACAGGGAGGAGTTCATTCATGGCTTGGCTTACTTGGCGGATATTTTTGGCCATATGAATGAGGTGAATGCTTTGATTCAAGGTCCTGCAGTCACCATTATGGATGCTGCTGAAAGACTGCAAGTTCTTTTGGCCAAGCTGCCACTGTGGACAAGGAGATTGAAGGCAGACAACTATGCAAACTTTCCAATGTTAGAGGAAGTGCTTCTGCGGGATGGAATCGAGAGTGACAAAAGCCCTGTCAATTTCTCTGCAGGCAGAAAGCTGCAGACATCTGGATACACTGCAGAACTCTTGGAAAGGTTACTTCTGCTCAGGTGACCTTAAAGTTGAAATATGGATTCATAATCCTCTCATTGCTGACACAGACTGTATCAATGATGAAGATCTTGCCAAAAATGACCTCATTGACCTGAAGACAAAGGAAATGATACGCAATGAATTCAACTCCAAGAGTCTTGGAGAATTCTGGTGTTCGTTGACACAAGCCTACCCTTGTCTGGCAAAGCGAGCTATGGGTGCTCTGATTCCATTTGATACCACATACTTTTGAGAGTCAGAGTTTTCAGCACTTGTTCACATGAAAACGAAAAGTCGAAATCGAATGGATGTCAGACATGACATGCATGTTGCCTTGTCAAAGACCGCTCCACAATTTCATTGAAACGAACTTTTGAGGCGAATTAAAGTTTTGTTTTGTTTAATTTGCACCAGTTGGATGTATTTCATTTTTTCATGGAGTGGCCATTAATTTTTGCATGGAAAAGAGTGAGAAACAATTCTTTGTAAAGATTATTTTATACTTTGTGTATGAGGAAATCAATTTTCAATAAAGTATATTCATTGTATGCAAAATGTTGTGTTTGTGCTTATATGCATTTTTCTAGGGAGGGGGTCCATAGCTTTCACCAGATTCTCAAAGGGGTCCGTGACTCAAAAAAGGTTAAGAACCATTGATCTATGAGAAGTTTGTTTCTCTTTAGTCTGGTCATGAAGATTTTGCCTCACTTAACCATGTGACTGGCAGTTAATGGAAATCGGTAATGTCAGGATTTTGGGCAGATTCTGTTCAAAGTTGAAGTTAAAAATCATGGAATTTTTTTTTAATTAGAAATCTTAAACCTGCCTTGAACAATCACTTTTCTATTCCTTTGCTTATCAAATAATCCCCCCCCCTCACCTATTATACTTACTATTCACACGCTATACATTATGCATCCTGTTGGTCTGGTTGTGAGCTTTCCTGTGTGTGTTAGGGAATTTTGTTTTTGTTAACAATAGATAAATTTACATCCAAAAACGTCACTGCCATTCTCTACTTAAATTTAAGATGTTCCATTCTAAATGTATGTGAAGAATATAATCCAGTCGTGCATGGAACTCTGCACAGCATCTGACTCTTCAATTTGAGTTAATTTTCTTGGGATTTTAGTACATCATTCACAATGATGTGGAAGATACTACCCGCATGGTTTGGAAAGTAGTATGCGAGCAGAGATGGAAACATCTCAGCATTAGAAATCTGGGTTCTACCTAACAAGGTAAGAGCATCCAGCATCAATGAGCACACGCCAAAAGTGTAATGTTTTCTACAAGTGCCTAGTGCTGAAGCAATCATTTAAAACCATTTATCCAAAATGGATTGCTAATTAGCAACACCTCCAAATCATTTGTCCAAAACATTCAACTACCAGATCCTCAGTTAAGACGTACTGTCTGCTTCTAACAGAAAGTTCTTTGACAAATCCATCAAATGAAACATTTTAAAATTGGTTATAGTAGTTATAATAAAACTTAATCAAGTGCAATCAGTTTTCCTTACATTTACAAAGTCAGCTGTTAATTTAAAACATTTTAAATTTTCATTTACATATGCATTGCTTAATTATTCAATAAATATTCAATGCAAATTTATGGAGAAAGACTTTATTCACTATTTTCTACCTAAAAGTTTGTGGCTTCAACAAAATGTATAAAAATGAGACTCTTTTACTTGTTCTACCAGTAATAGGACTTCAAAAGTTGTTCCCCACTAGGATACCACCATATTTTCTTGTGATTACTTGTATCCACCAACAGAGATAAATATTAAATATGAAAGATCTAGTTTTTTTCCACAAATGACGCATCAAACCTGGAGATCTTTCTTTTTCTTTCCAAATTCATTTGGTACAATAACTTTCTTCACTATGACCACAATATTTCCTCACTAATTAGCACAAGTAATTAACCATGACATCAACAAGTTTTGCTTTTTTAAATCAAAACTTGTGTAAAACTAATTCTCTGAAATATTCAGTTCAAAACCCAGAAAATCTAACTTCAGTGTTGCATTGTCAAAGATTTTTTTTTTTCAAAATTGCATCTATCTAAAAGCAACCAAACACAAATTTCTATATGATTGTATTTGCATGTGTGGGTGCATGCTGACTCAGATTCAGTTACCTCCCTTACATCTCTGTTAATTCAGAGATATCAGCATCTCTGGACTATTAATGTAAGGCTACTGAAAAAAGAGAGATTTTTCACAAACTAACTGTTTAACAGCTGGTAACGACGCAGCGTCTATGGTATTTCTTTAATAATTATTTGTCAGATGCATGCTACAGTTATGTTCTTATAATTAAAAAAAAATATTTTGTACTTCTGAACTTAAAAGAAGAAAATTTGAATTGTAAGCATGTTCATTCATAGTTAATTAGACTTGTATTGATGGAAATGCTTGGACTTTACCTTTGGAAAAAATACACTGCTCTACATCACATTCATTTACCAACATGAACATAAACAGTCCAGGTATTTTCTCTGCAAAGTTTGAATAAATGATTCAATTCAGACATATAAAAGTTTAACCACCTGCATTTGTATATAAGAAATTTAGAACTACTACAAATAATAAAGACAGGTTGTCGTCTTGGGCAGGATTCAATGTCAGGCACATGGATGTAGTTATCACATGAACTCAACTGAGAACAGTTCAGCAAAATTTGTTATAAAGAAAATTTACCCATACTTCTTTCGTAGTAAGTTAAGTTAATGTTAAAATATTTGGAAAATTTTATGACTATAAACCTCTAAATGTATATGCATTAACTGAGCAATTAATTTACCTGCCAGTTCAAATCGTCCTGACGGCAGAATATCATGTTTTCCAACACAGGCTTAGAAACAATCAAGAGCTGTAACCATCTAAAAAATAAATAAATAAAAATAAAATGAAGTATGTGAAGGAATAAATCATTTATTTCTACTGTTAGTTGGTTAGCTTTCATATCCTGTAGTTCACTGTAGTGTTGTTATATCAGCTTGGGACTCAGAAAGCCAAAAAAGGAGGAGGAATTGTGTGAAAACAATGACCAGTACAAACATTCCTGATCTAGCCACACTAATGAAAAAACAAACCATAAATCTTCTGACTGGAAGTGAAGGAAAACCACAGAGTCCAGCAGACAAGGGTGACAGAATCCCTATACTGGCTAAACAGTATAACAACAAAAGTACCATTTTGTCATCATTCATGATAAAGAAGCTTAACAAAATCCTAAATACAATAATAATAGTAGTAATCTAACATGGGATAGTCTACACAACTACATGGGAGAAGTCCTTCGCTTGATAATTTGTACATATAATAGAGCATTTGAGCATCATCATTGGTATACACAAAACTGCACAATCTCTGCTTTACAGAAAGTGTATTTTAAACTCAGATGAATCAAAATGCAGATTTCAGAGTTGGATAAAATGAAAACAGCATTCAATGACAGAAATTCTATCACAATTTATACAATCAAAATTTCATCATACTATTGTTTTTAGTTTTAGTATTGTTATGGCCCTGCTTCGATGACCTCAAGAGACTCCCTGTTGGTCATATACTATGATTAATCTTAATTTCTTTCAAAAAATGGTCAAGACGGCAAAAAGTCTGGAGAATACAGCAGCTTGGGACATTTTTGAGGTAAGGACAGGAATAAAAGATGCAGTAAGAGAACATCATAAGTCATGACAAGACTCTGTTCTACTTTATGAGGGACCAGTTCATGTCCTGGAAGCAAAAGAAGACAGCCCAAACATAAGGACTGTCAAGTTGTTCAGCTATTCTAGCATCACTAATTTTAAAGATGAAGATGCCACATCCACCTTCTCATCACTTTCCTCCACTTAACTGGCCTGAGTTGCTGACCTTTCCCAAAATAGACTATTTGATTCTCCTTTGTCTGCATGCATCAACCACTGCCACCTGGCTAGACATTAAAAATCTCTACAAGCACCTCTGTAACCTTGCTAACGCTTAGGAAAGAAAAGCTGAATAAAATTTCAGCACACTGCAGAATTTCAAGAGCCACACAAAATGAGTCACTTGAGTAGCAAAAATGCTAACAATGTTAAAATAAGTCATAAATTAGCATAACGTCCAGGATAAAATCAAATATAATTCGTATTAACAATTTGTTGGTTAATCCTTCTCCTATTACCTAGTTTTAAAAAAGCATTTTCCAAAGCAAAAATTAATTTCATCATCTTGTATGGGAATGATACTAATGTTCATTTTCAGACTAACAAAAATCATCATAATGGACAAGCACGGGCTGAATTTGTTTGAACTGTAATGATTGCTTTGCATGAAATACAGGTTTTACTATTATTGCTCCTAACCAAATTGACATTTTAAATCAGTGACAAAATTGCACAGTACCTCTCTGTCGATCTCAGCACATTTTTAGCAATGCTTTTCTTTTCCCCATCTGGTCCACAACAAACGATGATGCCATCTAGTGCCGCATTTCAACTTTCCTTGGCTGAAAAGTTGAACATTGCAGTCAAATGAAAAATCCCATTTAGTATCTAGACAAGGAAAAAAAGATTCGTTGTGTACCATGATGACTGTTTCTCACAAATACATACATACATAGCATTTTCAGGAATACTTTCATTGATAGTAAATCCATGGAAAACATACCACATTCACTTACCATTATTATGCTTAATTTATATGAATAATTCAAATGTAATTCACATACATTAAAACGTATACAGTAGACATGACCTAGCTCAATCAATATAAATGGTTCTTTACATTGCATGGCATCCCAATCCTTGGAAAGTTCTACTTGATAGAAAACAATGTTGAGGCTTGCTATATTATTACAGCAAAATTTTTAAATGTTTAAATCAGAAAGGTTTCTAAATTTTCTTATGTTAATGTAGAGTAGGGACGTGCCAATCAATCAACAGATAATCATCTGTAATCTTCCTTATCTGTCTTTTTACTGATTATCATGCTTCAGAAAAAATGGAAAACTTTCATATTTTTAGTCAGAAAGGCCTGAATATTGCTCTGTTCGGCGTTTTCCATATTATACCAGGTTTCAACAACAAATTAACACAAAACCTATCTGACTCGAAGTTGGAGGGTAAAAGGGTAGAAATGGTAAATTCCACCGACATTCATTCTATCACCACATCATCACCTCCACCCATATACCTCATAATGTGTATGTATTTTAGTGGGTCCCTCTCCTCAACCCAGGATTGACAACCCTGCACATAACTAGGTAAAAATAAAATTTAAAAAATGTAATACTAGTCTAAAAACACAATTCAAACTGCAACACAATAATGAGACTTAAGTTTATTCAAAAAAAGAAGAAGAAAAGAGAGGATTGATTCCATGGTGGAAACTGAAATCTCCAAAAGTTTACCTAATCAATACAGGTATATCCAAATCCCAATTAATGCACAGATAGGTGAATTTAAAAGCCACAATGTTCTACAAATATAGATTCAAACATATGAAACTTCTAAAGGCTTTCAAAAATATAATAGAAATTTAGTACTTAAAATCAAAAGCTTAAAGATTTTTGTTAAACTAATCAACAACAATTTCTTAATCTAAAAACACAACCATGTGAAATCCCAAGTTGTGAAAGTAATACTGGTCTACAACAACACAGATTAAAAATCTGTCAAAGGTATAACTTAATATTTGTGCAAGTTAAGATTTATCAATCTCTTTCTTTATAACAGCAGACAACTTGACCACTGAGTTTGTTAACATTTTAAATGACAATTTCTTGAATTACCAGTTCCTGATCAGTCAACTCAGATAATATACTAAGCATACATAATTAGACAAAAAACAGTGGTAAGGCTCTCTATGTCATGAAGATCAGACTTTAAACTGATTAATTTACTGGTTTCCTACATATTAATGTACGAAACATGCACATATTCCATAATCACCCTAAGTTTTATTAAGGGTGATCAGAAGGTAACTATGCAGTGGAGTATATATGTAATCATTTTTGATTCCTCTCCGTGTGCTTTGTTGTTTTGTAATGTAGTTCCCAAATGAACACAATTTGCAAAAGTGAAACATGATTTTTGTGTAATGGTTCTTTCAAAAGCCAAACGAATCTTTCTCATGAAGAAAGTGTACGCAAATAACAGTAAATACATCACAAGAGTTCAAAATGAGTTCTTACAAGAATTTCCTAATGCAAAGCTTCTAAACAGAAACACTGTAAGGGCACTGATTAGCAAATTTGAAGATACTGGTTCAGTTGAGGATTATCAGGTAGGCCAACAGTGTTGGATGAGAAGCTGTAAAAAATTTCAGACGCACGCTTCAGAGCCTTTCAAAATCACTGCATCGACTTTCTCAACAAGTGGATATTTCATATGGGAGCGCGCATAATGCTTTAAAGGAGTAAAATATTTAACTGTTCAATGTGAACATTGTGCACGAATTGAAAACTGCAGACCATGGTAAGCGAGATGAATATTGCAACTGGTTTAAGAATTGTATTGATATAAACAGCAACGACATATTGGATAAAACATTTTTTTCTGATGAATGCTGAATTCATCTCTGGATATGTTAATAACCAGAATACCAGAATTTGGTCTACTTCTAACCCCCATGAACTGTTTGAGTAACTATATCAACAAAATGCATCATTGGGGTTATATTTTTTGAAATTCTCAACAATTCAGTGTGTTATTGTAACGACATAATATATCCTTCTATTGGTGAATTAGACGAAGAAGAAATCAAAGATGCCTACTTCAAGCAGGACAGAGCCACTGCTCTCACATCTGCTCAAATGATGAAAGTGTTCGGTGATCAGCTGATATCAAAAGGAATTTGGCCTGCACACTCTCCAGACCACATGCCCCCAAACTTTTACTGTAAGGAGCAGTGAAAGCAAAGGTCTTTGAAAATACTCTGCATTTCATCGATGACCTGAAGCAAAACATCATCAATTTCATTAGAGGAATAACATCTGAAGAATTGCAAAACGTTTTTAAGAATATGAAAAACATGTGGAAAAATGTTTAAACGTGAGTGAAGCTCATTTTCAGCATTTATTGTAACACAGTTTATTGTAATACTTTATTGTAAGAGTTCATGTATTGAAACAAAACATAATAAATTTTCCACTACATAGTTATTCTTTGATCACTCTGTATATATGAGGTCTGTCCAATAAGAAACCAACTTTTTAAAAACCAAATTTATTGCTTTACTTACAATTTAATCAGCCTTCTGGTCGTCTTCAAAATAGTTCCTTCCCTCCTGTTGATACACTGCTCCCAACATTTTTTCCAGTTTTGGAACACATCCTGGAATGCATTTTCAGGGATAGTGCACAGTTTTCGTAGCAAATTTGCTTCGATCTCTTCTATCGACTGAAATCAGTGACCTTTTTCAGGGTGAATTTCAACTGGGAGAAGTCACGGATAAGGAATGACGTGTGAGCAGGCGCATTGTCATGGTGCAGCATCCAGGTTTTGTTTTTCCATGCCTCAGACCTCTTCCTTCGCATTGCCTCTCTCAGGTGCCTCAGGACATCCAAGTAAAACTGTCTATTGATTGTCTGACCAAGTGGAACAAACTCATGAACGGTGCCCTTCTAATCAAAAATGACGATCAACATCACCTTCACATTTGAGTGACTCTGACGTGCTTTTTTTGGTCGCGGCAGCGATGATCCAACCCACTGCAACGACTGCCTTTTTGTTTCAACATTGTAGTCGTACATCCACGTTTCATTACCTGTTATGACACTTTTCAGAAAGCTTTCATCAGCATTCGAAAGATCAAAGAGCTCCTGACTGACTGTGACTCAGTTATCTTTTTGTTCATCGGACAGTAGACCCGGTACAAATTTTACGGCTACACGATGCATGTTCAATTTTTCTTTTAAAATCACATGGCACAAATTTTACAGATGCCTACTTCTTCGGAAACTTCACAGACAGTCAGGCGACGATTTCCACGGATCACAGCATGCACTTTCTCAATGTGATCTTCATACGTTGTTGTGGAAGGTCGTCCAGATTTGTGATCGTCTTCGGTGGACGTTCTTCCCGGTTTGAAATGCTGGTACCACTTGTCACATTGCGTACGGCTCAAACAATCCTCACCATAGGCCTGTTACAACATTAGAAAAGTCTCTGTAAAAGTTTTTCCCAATTTGAAACAGAATTTCACACAAACATATTGCTCTTCAAGATCTTACATTGTTCAACTTGCAACAAATCGTCAAGTTCACCGAACATACGTTAACTCAGGCGCATGTAGATAGATGACTAACTGACGTGGTGTGATGAAACTATTATTAAACTGAACATCAAGGTCACCAATACAAAGGACTGCAGTCGCAAGCACGGCGCGCAGGTTGGTTGGCACGGTTTTAAGTTTGGTTTCTTTTTTTGGACTCATATATATATATTCAAATATTCCAAGAGAATATTCTAATGGTAATAAGGCAGTCCTTACAATGAACATCTTTCTTGGATTTCAATTATTTTTAAAAATGTTTTTCAAAGTTTATGTATCATTTGTTTTTTCTTTCTTTCCTTCATTAAGGTCTCAATTTTTACATGAACTGAGCAATTATTCAAGGTGTTTTTAACTATAATTTCCATTAGCAAATACATTTTTATTGTTACGATTACATTTTTGGCTTCCAAGTAAGAGCAGGCCAAAATTTCTACTACAAATTTTACTAATTGGCCAAATAATTGATAATCAGCCATAATTTGGAGGGATCCTAACCAAGCAACAAACACATGATTACTGCTGCCACTAATAGCAAAGTTTATGTAAATGAAATAAATATTTTAGATTTAAAATTTAACAAATTTAAAATTTTAATACAACTCCTAACATTTAAAATATTATTTATTTAAATTAATTTTTTAAAATGTTTTTTAGGTTTGCTGTGATTTAATTAAATTTCAATAGGAACACCATTCCTAGCATTGTAGAGCAACTAGAATTTAGTTTCACAATTAGTAGGTATGTTTTTGTTTGCTATGCTAAAAATAAAAAGCTCACTTTTTGGGCAGCAGATGGTCAGGTGGTTAGCTCACTGCCTGCTGTGGCAGACATCAGTTAGATCCATGCTGGAGATCTACCATGCCAATATATCCTCTCGCTCCACCAGTGTTGGTAACCCCTCAACTGAGCTCCGGCTCCACCCTACAGCTAAACAGGACTTCTAGTAGTAGGGACTTTCCACCACCTGCTAAAGACAGAAGTGCCAGGCCCCATTAGTTGCTGGAATAATAAGGCTTGTTAGTGGTAACTATGCATAGATGATCTACTCCACCACGTTGTAGAATGAAATCCAATCCTCTTAGAAATTTTAGTTTTAAGTTACAAAACAGAAACAGAGCCCTTTATTACTGTGGTTATGGGCAGCGCAGTAGTCCAGTGGTTAAAACACTGAATGGTTACTCAAGAAAGGTCAAGGGACCAAGTTTGCTTCCTGTTGGAATGGCTCAGTTTGGTAAACCACCGAGGCACGGTTTCTTTACACTCTTCTTCCTCATTAAACAATCGTGTGGGTTTCCTTCCACATCTAAAAATGAAGAGCTCTGGTAGCCATTTCCCCGATGTCAGAAGTTCCAGATTCCATGTGGCACGGTACTTGCAATCAGAAAACCACATCACTGTTCCTTCCCCATGGCTGTTTACATTGTCAGGTACAACAACAATAGTCATGGTTATTATATTGCATACATAAAGAAAACCACAATTTTGTTTCCCAGATTTCTCAATAAATTTTTACACAATCAATTCAATACAAAACAGATAAACAAACAAATACATTCTCAAACAAAATCAGAAAGGCTGTTGTTATGGTGCAATTTGAGGATATAATCAGGAATGAAGCATTCTGGAAAAATCTGAAAATTTGCACCTGTGGGGAGGTCACCGGCTGTCTGAATCATCCATACTAACCACTATTACTGCTGTCTATTAGAATAAACCGGAAAAAAATTACTTATTTAATAAATCAAAATAAAGAAGTGAAAACTACTGCTTATTAAGAATAGAAAGATGGATGTATGAGGATGCAACATTAACCTTTTCCATTCAAAAAATGCAATGTCTAATAGGCAAAACGTGTAGACAATTTCCAAGATAGATGCACAAAATGAACCTTTCTGATTAAAATTATTTAAAAACATTTAAAAAGTCACGGAATGGCTGAACCTAGCACTAATGACTTAGCACAGTTCAGTAATCCAAATGAAAAGAAAATTGGTATTTATAGTGCAGAAAGTAAAAAAAAGACAGACAAAACAATATTGATTGGTTTTCTAGAATCTCCTCACTGTCATTACTTTTGACACCAAGTCTGTTGACCTTACTCTAATACTCAACTGATGGTAGAGAATTATAGTTATGTTTACCACTACAAAGGTTTTCACCTCCTTCTTGGCGTCCGTCTGTCCAAGTGTTGTCAATTCAGCCTGTCTTCCTCCAAGACTGTGTGGCGTAGCAGTTAGACTCTTCAGCTATGTTATAGAAGAAATCTGGTATCAGTTCAAAGAAACTGACTGGCCTCATGTCATCAAGGAAATAGATCTTTAGGCCAACAGACTGCAGATGCATTGGTACATTATCCTGCTGCATATGGCTCAAACTCCACTCAACAACACCATTCTCACTTTCAACATTCAATGCCTATCCATCGCTGTCTGAGCAGTTAAATTATGAGATCCAAGGTATGACCACTGAAGATCTCCACATCACCAAATGGAAAAGATTCACTGTTAGATTCCATCGTGTATCAAGCAAATAATCAAACTCAGTAATCACTAGGTTCACAGTGGTAGGTAGCTTCACTAGTAAAATCACTTTTGCAGGAAAATAAAAAACAAATAGTGATGAAGCAATATGCAGACAAGCATCCTTCTACATGTACTATCGTTTGTGTAGATGGAAGTGATCAGTGAATAAATCAGTGCGTGGCTGGTTTTAGCTGACTTAAATGTGAAAGGATTAAATTATTTTAATTGCATAAAAAGTGAATAAATTCTGTTTTAAAGAGAGCAGTGATAGAATTAACAAGTGAAACTTACTTTCTATGTTGCTACAACTGAGCACTGGACAACACACTGCTGCCCAGATATATCCAGAAATTGCAGCCACATCTGACCTTTCACCTCTCTCAGATTGGCCACCTATGAAATTTAATACCAGAAAGCATAAACTGACATAGTTACATCCCTGATTCATTTTTCCCCCTGCACGAGTAGAATTGGGTAGCGAGCATCAAGCAAAACAAAATTAATAAAAAGGAACAGTTAGTAAATCAAACAGATGTACCAGTTTATGAGTTTCTAAGCCAACCACCTTATATCAGAGTATATGATTAATTATTATTTCATTTTATATACCTGAAGATTAAATATTAATTTTCATTATATATAAGACACATCTAATTCTTTTTGCTTTTCGAAGTGGTTTAAGATTAAACATGTAGAAACATTTTGGTCTCTGTCTGTCTGTCTGTCTGTTCAAATTCAGTTTTTCATCCATAAGTTCTCCAGCAGGTCACATTCGACAAAAAATTAAATTTAATAAAAGTTATTTTCACACAAAAATACAATTATCAGGACAGGTTTACACAGACTTTCCTGGTGAATAATGCAACGGAATGATAACACAGTGTGAAGTGGATGCTCACCTTCTACTTGGTCATTAAGCAGCTTTATGAGGCCAACATGTTTTCCTGTTAATGCAGGTGCACCATCTGTCGTAATGATTGCCAACTTGTTCCAAGGTAAACCAGATCCATACAAATCTTGGCCAGTTGTGGTGTCCTTCAATGGTTCAACCTTAAAAAGTATTATTCCAGCAACTACACAAAAATTAAACAAAGTGTCAGAACTTAAACTAATAATTGGGATACTGTCACAACTTCAGATCTTTTTTATCAGAATAACCACCTTTCGTATGAATATCTTTTTGGCATCCTGTTCAGTAAATTTTTTAAAATATTGCCTTGTTAGTAACTCTCATTCCTCTTGCTAGTAGTTCCATAGTTGACTGACATTTCACAAAAGTTCAATGGGGTCCAAAGGAGAGTAGAGTCCAACTGTGTTTTTCAGAAATCTCTCTGATTTTTTCCTAGTAAATTATTGTGTATTAAGCTTAGCAGAATGCTTCAGATCATTATCCAATTTGCCATCCATATCAACCTCATTTGCAATTCATTGTCTCCTTGCACAGCATAAAACTCATGCAATTTTTCACAATCATGCCTCACCATATGACAAAATGCTGCTTGTATTTAAGAAATTATAAGTAGATTGATCAAAAAATGCATGTGTTGTTAGTTTACCTTTTTTCGATATATTTCATGTCCCCTTCCTAAATTATAAATATGCATCTATTTTTCCAGTCAAGAAATTTACTGTTGTGCTATTTACGACTTGAAAATTACCAGAGAAACAAAGAACAAAACATGAAAAACATAGATAATGGCTCTGCTAGGAAGCTAAAGGGAATGAAGTAGTAAAAGTAGTTCATTGCCAACTATGCATTACTGATGAAGATTAAATACTTTCACAATGCTGGTAAACTTGCACTAATGGGTCATTAACAGCCACTGAACTTTACTTTAAGACTCCACTGGGCTATGATGTCAATCATCTTAGTACAGAGTAAACTAGAATTGGTCATCTTTTTTAAATTTGTCATGAATATTCATAGATTGTCAGATGTTTTCAATAAATGACTGACTTTATTGTTTCTGTCTTTAATCAAATTGTGTTGATAATTGTCAGTTTACTATTATTATCATTCTTTATGGTTCATGTGACACATCATTGTAAAAACGCTACACAATTCTTTCCAATCAATATGCAAAATTTTTGCAACTATATATTTCCTAAAATCCATTGTGACCTTTTCTCTTCTGTGAGAATGTTATTAAGTTTCATCAACTACACTGCCAAATAACCCCTCCATACTTCCACATTTCTACCACTCTGCTTCATCTGACAGCACTGTGAAAAATATTTGGAATTTCCAACAAAAGTGTTCACTACACAGTGCAGCAGACATCAAGCCTCCGAGAGAGCAGTACAGATAGAAAACAGGGAGGAAAAGAGGGGACAAATATATTATTATGTTGAGCAAACTAAATTGACAATTTATAGCATAGCTGAATAGTATAAAAAACCTAGTCACCCTGACAACAGTAAAAATGGGTCTTAGAGCTGCTGGTTTAAATAGTTGTGTGGATATTTAAAAAAAACATGCTATGCATTCTAACAGACCAAGAAAGGAAAAAGGCTGGACTGCACAAATATTGAACAGTAGAAGACTGGAACAATGTTATGGATTGATGAGTCAAAGTTTGAGGTGTTCTGGTCCAAACATAGAATGTTTTGCAGACAAGTTAGAGAGCATTTGGCAGAATAGAGTTGTTCCTACAGTTAAACAAAAAGGCAACATGAAGGCTTGAGGGTGTTTTGGATATAATGCAGCTGATCTTTGTACAATTAATGGAACATTGCGTTGATAAAAGAGTGTTATCAGTCTTCTGAAAAGACATGCAATTTCTTCTGGCAGTTGATTAATGTGCAGCATTTATTTGCAACAAGATAATAACCGTAAGCACATTTCTTAATTATGCAGACAATGTGTGCATATAACAGGATCCCCCCCCAGAACACAGTTTGGCCACTAAAATCATCTAATTTATCACCCATAAAATTTTTAGGTGATGAACGACAAAAACGTCAGGAAAATGATGCCACATAACACAAAACGGCATAAACTCAACATCATCATCATAATAATAATATTTGCCAAAGTTACTTCATGGACTCTCAAAAATTTGCAAAGTTGTTATTCGAGCAAAAGGCAGAGGGAGTTACTTTGATGAAGCAAAGGTTTAAGTCACAAGTTTATTATTTGATTTCTTTTGCATCCATCTACTGAATCTTACATTCACTATTATGGTGAGAAATGAATAAAATGGTGATATTCTTCTGTAGATAATTGTTCCCACATTTGTGTTTGCTTCAGACCTTTTTGCCAGTAGTTCACATATAACTATATATGAGGATACAAACAATATACACCCTGATGTATTCATGAATTATAAAATATATATATAAAATATTAATGGTGATTTCAGGTCTGAAAATTATGGTTCTGTTAAACTGTTAAAAGTAGGGTTTAGTTTGTTAGAATTTAATTATTTAAAAAACAACAAACAATGTTCTATAGAGTAGGTGGGTAGGAGGGTAGGTAGGAGGGTGGGTAGGTAAGGTAGATAGGCAGGTAGGAGGGTAGGTAAGGTAGGTAGGCAGGTATGTGGGTATGTAGGAGGGTAGGTAGGTTAGTAGGTAGGTAGGGAGGTGGGCAGGTAGGAGGGCAGGAGGGCAGGTAGGTAGGAGGCCTTAAAGCTGAAGGCAGAAGTAATTGTTATCCTGATCCATTAAGACATTTTTTCCATTTGCCAGATGTAATCTGATAATTACAGTACACGGTAATACACGGGCTCATTAGGCCATAGTCAGTACAGTATTCTTACCTCTCCACCACCCACAAACAGTCGGTGTATCACCTACAACAACAGAACTCCACCATCTTCTAAAAGTATTGTATTTCTCAACTCCGAGTCCAACCGGCTCTCGGCGGTTTCCTGTTTTACCGTCGTAAAGTAATAAATATTCTTTAAATATAACAAACAACTCACTGTATGTAGAAGTGAAATATCCCATCGCCGACGAATACCGACAGATGACCGCAGTAAAATCGCCACAGGGACAAACGACGCCATCAATTACTTCAACACAGGAATTCATTCTCGATGGCCGTCGTCCTCTGGATTCCGTAATAATCCCCGTCCTCCAAGCCAAGATATCGCTGCATTACCATCAGCACCCGTATCTATAACCAATCAGTCTGTGTAATCGGTAATCTCCATCAGTAATCTGTCGGTTATTAAGCAAAGTACGGAACAATCTGCTGCTGGAGCTCGTGGACGACCACGAGGCGTTTTAGATAAAATAGGAAACCGAGTTTTAAGTGAAATTTAAACAAGTATTTATTTTACGACGGTAAAATAGGAAACCGCCCCACACTTTACAGTGATATCATCATCATCATCACTGGTGATGAGAGACTAACATCGACAACGAAACCAAACCGGTCAGGGACCCAGTCCGCCCGCCATTGTAGCCGCCGTCGTCTGCCCGGCCGGCCGCCACCTTCACCACCCACCCATCACATCACCGTCGGCTAACTCCTCCATCAATTACTCCTCCGGTTAATTTCACAAGCCAGCGAGATAATGTACTCGTAAGGAGAGACAAACCTGAGAGTTTAGAAGGAGACTCGCAGTCCGTCTCCAGTTCTTCTGCCATCCAACTACACGACCTTTAACCTAAACATGGCGCCATTGCGGGGAGACATCACTGCAAAATCTATACTCTGAATAATATTTGTCTTGTTTTTAAGTTAGAATTTTATTAATAATGTTTAAAATATACGTATAAATTTTAAAGATTTAGTAATTCAATGTCAGCCTTAAATTTAATGTTCAATCCATATTTCGTTCCAAAGTAGTTTTGGCTAAAACCCTGTAGTTCTAACATACACAGGGACCGTTCATGTTACAGAAAACTAGGCGATGTGAAGTAAAATATCTTAATGCATTAAAAAAATCTTTCTTTCTTTGTCTGTAAACATTCAAAATTAGTCTTCAGTATCATTGTAGTAGGAATAGTGGAGGTATCTAAAATAATATTTGTTAGATGTGGTTGTAGATGTTTTCTGATTATGAAAATTATTCTCGTAATTACCATTGAAGGAAAACACTGTATTTTACATTGGGCAGTGAAAATATCGTAGCAATCCTAGTACCTAGTGAAGCAATTTTTTACATTTCAGCCCTTAAAATGAAGCGGCAACAAAATATACTGGAGTTCATGCGAAAAATCCCAAGAACTGAAAGTTCAAAGGAAGAGGCCAGTGAGGACGTAACAGTAACGCAGCCATCTTTGATGAATGATACTGATGAAACTTCTGCTTCTGATACTGTGCCACCTACAGATGAGGCAGATGCCGCATCATCTCTTCCAGACTGCTGGAGTATGAAGCAATATGAGGAGTTCCCAAAAAAATATGATGGATTGATTGTTCGTAGCAAGAAACTTGGTTGTGATCACTGTGCCAAATTTGATTCCTTAAACATGAAGGGAATTCACGTGTCAATTGAATGGGGAAGCTGCAGTGCTGAAGCCTCAGGGAAGGATAAAACCATCCACCAAGCATCTCTCAGGAAGAAAATGAAAGAGCATTTTTCATCAAAGGCACATAGCGTTTGTGTAAAGCAACTGCAGGATCGTGCAGATGATGATGCAGTTACAAAATGCATTGATAACACGAACCAGAAACATTTTGCCTCTACATGCAGAGTTTTCAATACGGTCTACAGTTTAGCAAAAAAGCAGCAGGCCATTTTCTGATGCTGAAGATGAGTTTGAGCTTCAAATAAAAAATGGAGTTGACATGGGTGTTGGACTTCATTCTCGCAAAACTGCGTGTGAAAATAGTTGATCACATTGCAAAGGAGATAAAAAATTAAATATTTACCAAAATTATTGGACAAAATTTTAAAATCTGTCTTATCGTGGATGAAGCTTCAACCATATCTAGTAAGCCTGTGGTTATAATTTTTTTGAAGATCGTGATCTATCACCAACAATTTTCTTTGATTTGGTGAAATTGGAAGGACAGGGAGCAGAAACAATACACGCATCTTTGTTAAAGAGTTTGCACGATGGTGGATTTGATAATGAATATTTGAGAAATAATTTGATTGCTTTCTGTTTAGATTGGGCAAGTGTAATGCTTGGCCGCAATTCTAGGGTAGGCATTAGACTTAAAAATGATTTTCCTAACATTGTCATTTGGCATTGTTTAAATCATCATTTGCAACTTGTTCTGAACGATTCTGTCAATGATATAAAACAAGTGAATTACTTCAAAATATTCATGGATAAAATCTACACAATCTTTCACCAATTAAACAAAAACCAAATGCAACTCTTCAAAATTTCAGAAGAATTTGGACAACAAATTCTGAAGATAGGTAGAGTTCTGGGACCAAGATGGGCAGCTTGCAGTCTAAGATCTGCACTTTCTGTGTGACATGCTTATCCAGCATTGTACAAATATTTCTCTAGTGAGACAAAACATTCAGGGATAGCTGCCCGTCTTTGCAACAAGCATTTCTTGGATGATTTGGCACTGATGATAGACATACTGCAAGAAATTTCCTTACTTTCTAATGCCCTTCAAGCTAAAAGTTTAACTTTGTCAAGAGATGAAAAACTAATAAAAAGGTCTATTAAGGCATTTGAAATACTCAGAAAAGGAAATTGATGTCAGAGTTGCTTCAGATGCCTTTAAGGATATTCAGTTCGTTAAAAACAACAAAGTTGTTAGCCTTCCTTGTCAAAAGCTACTGGAGGCAGTGATAGAGAATATGAAAAACAGGTGATGGACTGTGATCATTTAACATCAAAGAACAATGAACAAGAAAATGACAACAAAATTCATGAACTGATAAACTTGCTTGAGCCACATTCGTGGAATACTGAGGAAGTTGTTGCACCCAGGAAAGCTGCAGAAGAAAAACTGAGTGAATTCAGTGAAGTTCTCCATCATGAAATCAGCATTAACGATTTCCGTGACTATGTGGAAAATGTCCTACAAAATTCCCACAACCCTGCAATTCCTCAAAGTGTACAAAATGCTAAAAATATTGTCAGTACTATTGCTGTCAGTTCTGCAGAGGCAGAAAGAGGTTTTTCAAGAATGAATATTATATATTCAGATAAAAGAAGCTGCCTTACAGTTGAGAATGTAGCAAACCTTATTCCAAGCTTCTTGAAACATTTCGGCAACAGATTTTGCATTCTTTATCCGTTCATAAAAGATCGCTCTCATTACTTTATCACTTTAATTCTATTAACTATATGGCAAAAATAAATATAAACAAATATTAAAAGAAAAGCATTAACAAGTCAGTAATTAATACCTAAAAATCAAACATTCTTCACATGGAATATTATTTCTTATCTCATACTCTTCTTTTACAGTACAAAACTGGAATGACAACCATGAGAATTCTTCTGACTCGACCCACTGAAAATCAACCCTAATATAAATGTGTTCTATATTTGTTTGCCACCTATGATAGCAATATAGTAAATTAACCTCTAAAATTTATGAAATTAATGATGTCACTAAAAAGAATGCGATTCCACAGAGCCGGATATTTCATCACATTTAGCGCTACACCAGTTGATTTACTAAGTGCAATATTTTTGCAGGCAGTTCAGTTATTTACAGAAAGTAATTCCTATACAAGTAAAATTGTATTTACTCCTGACCCACAAGTTTTAGAAAACTACATAAATTTATTCAAAAATTAAAACATATAAAAATGTTTTTGTTCATAATCAATAATATTATCATGAATAACAAGTATATACAACTATATTTTATATAATGTTTAATGTCTTTGTTTACATTTTTGACAATTGCAACAACAAAATGCAGGCATCCAGATATCAACCAGAGGCCGGAGCCAGTAAGGTTAGCTGGCTGTTTGTGCTGTGATGGTGGACACTCATCTAATGTGGCACTTTAAAAATACATTGTTTGCAACTACTGCTACAAGGCTGGTCATAATGGCTCAGCTTACACATCTGGAAAACGGGTTGGGTGGGGGAAAGACAAATGCAAAACCAACTTCCTCAATACTAATCCTGGCCTACAAGAATTAATGAAACAAACCACCTGTCATCTAGAGATCTCAGTTGTTTGACCCTTTCCTTGTTAGTTTGGATAAATAGTCTGAATCAGTGTTGATTATAGTTGACAGTTGGGTGAAATGTGGAGATGGATATTGGCACTGTTTCTCTCAATTATTAGCCAGGCAGCTTTCCAGAGCCTATGGGGCAAGAGAGCAACCCCATTTTTGCTTGACCAATATACCCGCAAAGATCTTATCTCATCATTGTAACATAATAAAATTAATACATAATCCACCAGTAAAAAATGAAGGAATACTTCAAATGTCTACCATTCAGCCTTTATTCCATGTTCTTCTTGCATCCACAATAAAAATGAAGCAAAATTGGCAAATGTGGACATTTCTGATGGCATTAATGCTATGTATTATTTGTAGACTAATGGATTTACATATCACCTTGGTTTTCATAATCTTAAAATTGCAATATCAGCATTTTAAGTTCATATTATTCTTTTGTTACTTTTATAATAATAAAGATAATATATTTACATATCATTGGTTTTGCTGACTCGTCAATGATACCTTTATAGCTAAAAAAATGAATTATAGACTAAAATATTAATAACTAATCAGACATTCAATGTTTTTAATTAAATCTTTTATTTGAAACATTTTCAAGTCAACCATAAGGAAAACAGACCAATACTAAAGACAAACATTTTCTTAAAAATGCACAAAACAAAATAATAAATTCCTAAAATAAAGTCATGGCATGGACATTTTTCTAAAAAGTCTTCAAAAACAATACATATATCACCTTAAAATATATACATTAGAAACCAAACTACAACAATTTCACAGGTAAACATGAGACCAAAGCCTCTTTTTAAAACATTTCCTGATGTGAAGTAGCTTCGGTTCTCTAAAACAGAACAGAGAATCCAATTTTCTGTTTCTAAAATATTAATTATATTTTTTCAAGGTGGCTTGAGACAGTGCACTTCTGCTGCTGGTAAATAAGGTTTTGAATTCTGTAAATAAAAATCAGTTTTGGTTGTTGTACCCAGCCTATCTATGGAGTGAAGCCGAACTGGTGTGCATCCATTGCTGTCTCTGCAAGTTCTCGTGTGGCAGGTCCCATGTTTTTTCTAGCAGAAAGCCCCAGTGGCAACAGTTTAACCGCCAGCCCCCATCCGCAACAGCAATCAGTGGCCTGACGCAAGCCTGAGTCATTGCTGCGGCTGGCAAGCCAGCGGGGTGATAGGGAGCCATATGGTTGTTAATGTAAATAGTTGTGGACTGCTGCCTAAACAGAATTGTCATCAGCAAATATACCCCTCTGATGACCACCTTCATGCATCAGAAAAGATGAAAGTCAGACTAACTATAATCAGGTGGATGTTGTTCTGTAATGATGCACAACAATGCTGCCATACTCAATTACCCAGCACCACACAATTATCTCAAAAATCCAGCACAGTAAATGACAAATTTTGAAAATGCCAGGCTCTTTTCAGGCATATATATCCACACAACCATACATGGTTCATTTACTCTATATATTTTGAATTACCAATTTCATGGTAGCTGAGGATAATATTCTCTTTTCAAGCATCAAATATTTGTCAACTCATGCAATCAGAGAGTCAAAGGTACACCAGTTTACAATCATTTAGACATACGATAGATAGGTCCATTGGCTATGGTGCTTCCAATGAATAGACTTTAGTATAATACAGACACAGATAAGACAGATTAAAGCTTATCTACAATTCAGTGGTAGAGATGCAGTATTCAGCATCTTCCAGCTGAAGCATGACAATGAAAAAACAAAACCACCATCATCTTCAAATGTACAATAGTTTTTGTTATCATTTAATACTACACTTCTATTTTGCCCTAAACATTTTGTTTTAAACTAATAATAAATACATTAACAATTTTTGATCTCTGTTAGAAAAATCTGTTGAGAACACAGCAAAGTCTCCTGTAACACCACATCCCATGGAGGTTAAGGATCCAGAGGACATCACAACCTCTGAAGCAATAGCTCCAGAGGAAGGTGTCCAGCCCCCTGGAAAAGACAAAGGTGTGAACTCCTCACCCCCCAAATAGCCAGAAATCAAGGAGACGAGGCCCCAAGCAGACCAGCTCCGAATCTAACCCACCCACACCACCAAAAAGGGAAATAACGGAAGACAGCCAGGTCAGCTCACTTGAGGCCCCTCCAGACACTTTTTAGAATCAGTCACAGCCCCCCTCTATCTGTCACCATGACTCAGGGGGTTGATGGAATGGAAGTGCCCACCTGAAAAGGTGCCACTTTCATTTTGGACAGATCTTTAGGATACAACTCTGTGATGCCCCCAGGACGATGAGCCAGGTTTAGCGATCACGTGAACACTTAGCTTATTTTCCCCCTTTTCTCAGTGAGCTTTAGTTTACCTGCCAACTGTAAGATATTTAAATATTTCTGTCCTTATTCTGTTTGTTCCTATCTCCACTTAGTTTCCTTTACAGTTGTTTGTATTTTTTCGAACTTAATAAATATTAAAAAAACGATGGAGCCTCAGCCATCAGCCTCCTCAGCAGGTTCCAGCTGTGCCAGAACGGCTAGACAAAGGAAGGTAGGGGCTAGCAATAATAATCTGAAGGACTATGAGGACAACGGAGGAACACAGACCCGTCCAACCCTCGGAATCTAAATTCCGAGAAGAGCAGCTGGCTCTTCCTCCAGGCCAACAAAGCGGTAAGTTGCCTGGAAGTCGGGAAAGCGTCGCTCGATGCCAGACTCAGCGAGAAAGTCTGTGCAGTCATTTCCAGCTATGGAGGGGCCATCGAGATGCTGAATTAATCTCGACCAAAAGCCTCTCCATTAACGGAATAAACTATACTGTAAGAGGGGCCAGCCCCGTGGTCCGGGTAAAGGTCCGCAGACTGCCCCTGGCCAAGTGTGGGAAGGTAATCGTACCCTTGAAGTACGATGATTTCCTGAGTGTTCCTCTCAGGACAGAGGAGCGGTAAAATGATTCTCCGGGAGCCTATCCCGAGAAGAACCAGAGAAATGTCGGACATATTCCTTCTCGGTGGTCTACCGAACCACCGTTTTGTAAGATCTGCAAAGAAAGGGGGTAGGTGTACCGAGGAGAGTTCCCAGAGCACTGACATCCCTAAAGATAGGGATCCTCTGAAGGAGCCCTTGGAGGAGAAAACACCACAGACGACTCAACCTGTGGAAAATTTCGCTCCAACAGATCAACAACCCGCGGAGGACGCCATAACCCCTCCAACTTCAGCTCCAGAGGAATATAACCTGGACTGTGGAAACAGTAAAACCGCAGAGGAGACATCAGTCCGCCCTAAAGCTGCTCACCCAAAGAGCAGCAAATCCAAGACTAAGACATCCAAACGCCACCCGAAAGGAAGGCGAGGAAGGTGGGGTTTTGGATGCGTTTGCCAAGGATGTCGCGCCATGAATTCGTAAAAATGAGACAGGATCTGTAACCAGGTCTGGGACTCAGTTCGCAGGCTCTAATCACTTTGGACATGCGGGGATTGCATCTGAACACAAAATAGTTCTGACTTTGAAAAGTATGTCCATTGAAAATCCTTCCTCAGATCTGACACTTTATTGCACAAGACCTTGCTCTTGGTAAGTGCTCTTCTGTTTTCTCTTGTTCACTAACCTTGTGCTTCCTTGTTTGACGCTAACATGGATTTACCACCTTCTACCTCCACGGCGACGTCCTTCGCGGATGTCGCCCGGCCACCACCAGCTGCACCTGTTGTGACGCCACAGGACCTGCCGGAACTGCCGACCTTCCGGACCTTCCTGCAGGGGCTAGAGGAGGACCAGGAGCAGAGGAGACCCATCTCCTTTGCAAGGAACTCCTCCCTGTTCCTGTATGGGGACGGCACCCTAAACAACGTGGAGGTGGGCCAAGCCCTTTATGACGCCGGTCTTGGGGCCAGGGTTCGGGCGGTGCTGTCCTGGTTCGGCGGGGCTGCGGAGATTCTCTGTAGTTCCCAGCAGGACGCGGAGTTCCTGTCCACCCGTAACCTCGTGGTGAAGGGGGTCGGGTACCCCCTTCGTGGCTCCAGCCCGGTCGCCTGGGTAAAGGTCCGGGGCCTCCCGCTAGCCACCCCCAACGCCATCCCAGAGGCCGTCTTGTCTAGGTATGGCAAGATTTTACGGCCATTGAAATGACTGTCTCCCTGGCCTGCCTTTTTTGTCGGGCAAGAGAAGTCTAAAGATGCTCTTAAGGGAACCTATCCCTAATAGAATCAGAAGAGGTGGATGGCAGATACTACTCCTTTCAAGTTGTATACAGGGACCAGCCGCGTGCTCCGCCTTTCTGCACCAGATGCAAGGAGGCGGGTCACACGGTGGCCTCCTGCTCTGCCACCATCTCACTCACCTCAACACCGGAACCAATACCGGAACCAGCACCCGAGGTAGCTCGCCCGGCGGAGCCC
This sequence comes from Nautilus pompilius, assembly GCA_018389105.1. Taxonomy (NCBI): domain Eukaryota; kingdom Metazoa; phylum Mollusca; class Cephalopoda; order Nautilida; family Nautilidae; genus Nautilus; species Nautilus pompilius. Next base: position 29,294 of record JACATO010002365.1, read on the forward strand.
GGGGTTCCCGTCGAGGAGCCTTTTCCGGTGGTGACTGTAGCTGCTGGCCCGTGCTCGGTTTCTCCCCCTCCGTCGCCGCGGAAGGTGAGGCCCGTGTTTCCCGGGCCAGTAAGCGAACCATCAGGGAGTCAACGCCCGTGACGCCACCCAAACCGAACGAGAGGCGACGATTTCGATCTCTCGAGGCCCCCTTCCAACAACTTCTACAGGCCATCGCCCAGTATCCTCCGGTGGATCCGGGGGTTGAAGGCATGGAAGAGCCGCCGGAGTAAGGGGGACCCTTCTTTCAGAATGACCTTTTGGAATCGACCCGGTAACGTCCACGGACGACGAGCTAGGTTTAGCGATTATGGCGAGACGCTTGGAATTTTTATCCCTGAATTTAAGAGGGATAAAATTCAAGGCACATTGGAATACTTTCCTAGACCATCTAGAGCACTCAGCCCATCACTCAGTAATATGCATGCAAGAACTCCACTTACAATCTAACCAGGAACTAGCTAGTTATTTTACTAACTGGTCCGGACTAATCCACTCCAGCCTTGAAAAAGTAGGTAGGGCTAAAGGTGTTGCTATTTTAGTACATAGTAACCTAGGTTTCCAGATAGAGCACTCTTACAGTGATAATGATGGGCGTATCCCCATAGTTATTTGTAAAACCCAGTTCCAAAGAAAAGTGATGATCGCTTCAGTGTACGCTCCTACCGTCGCGAAGGAACGGACGCTGTTCTTTCAAAACTTCAATGATATCTTAGAGCAGGAGCTTAGGTCTCACCCTGCGGACGATCTATATATTTTAGAAGATTTTAATTGTGTCCCATCCCATGACCTCGATAGGCAGGGACCGGACATTAAAAGTAGGACGCATCTGATCGGGGCGCTGCAGCTGCAAACCATGTGTTCGCAGTTTGGCGTGGTCGATGCGTATAGATTCAAATACCCGGACGCGTTGTCATACACTCACTTCAGTAAAAAGTACAACGTAGCAACTAGAATAGACAGAGTGTATGTCTCTAAACACGTAGCTCAATCACTTCAAAGCGTTTCGCACGACGTTTTCGCGGGGAGTGACCACTTCCAGGTTCGGGCCAGGCTTCTTCCGGGGAACGCCAGGGGACCGGGGCTCTGGAAGCTCAACAACACTATTCTGACGGAGTCAGAGTATGTTGAGGGTGTACAGAGTCTCTGGGAGGACTGGTCGCTTCGTCGGGCGGAGTTTCCGGACCCACTGGAGTGGTGGGATATAGGTAAGGCTAAACTAAGGAACTTCAGTATTACGTATTGTCAGGTACGTACAGCTTATAGGCAGTTTTTAGAAGATCAACTGACAGACTCTTTAAAATTAGAACTAAAACAAGCGGCCTTAGGGCTAGATAGAAGTGATAAAATACAAGCCATCAAAACCGAGTTAGCGAATCTGCAACTACACAAAACAGAAGGCGCTAGAATTAGGGCCCGAGTACCGGCCATGAACGGCGAAGGAAATAGAATGTCTTTCTGTGGTTTAGAGAAATCTAGGGCAGCAAAGAAATCTATAACTAAGTTAAAAACTAAAGACGGCCGCGTTCTTACTAGTACAGCAGACATCCTTAGGGAAGAAGCTCGCTACTATCAAGATCTCTACACTAGGGCGGACACTTGTCCGTCTGCTCAGGACAAATTCTTGGCGTGTCTACAACTTAAACTAGACCCCCTAGAAGCCGAGCAATGTGAAGGCCCCTTAACCGTTAGTGAAATAAAACAGGCCATTAGGGCCTCAAATAAAGACAAGTCCCCAGGAGATGATGGCCTTACGCTGGATTTCTATAAGAGGTTTGAATACCTCCTAGCTAAGGACCTGACATCGGTTGCGAATAGCGCATACTGTAAGGGGGTGCTCTCAGAAAGCCAACGCACTGCCACTGTCGTCCTGCTGCCGAAGGAGGGCGATGGGGAGTGCTTGGACAACTGGAGACCCATCTCCCTCCTAAATAGTGACTATAAAATCATAGCTAAGGCGCTAGCCAATCGGCTGGCCAAAGTTATGGATAAAGTTATCAGTGCTGATCAGACCTGTTCAGTACCAGGGAGGAGTGTCTCCGACACTCTTCATCTGTTCAGAGAAATTACAAGTAGGCTAGACACGGAAAATTCCCTAGGAATCATGCTAGCCGTCGATTTTCAAAAAGCTTTTGATAGGGTAGATTGGAATTTTCTACTTAGGACACTTAAAACCCTTGGATTTGGGGAGTATTTTCTTAACTACATTAGACTAATCTACGCACACATACAGACGCATTTAGTTCACAATGGTTTTCGTTCTTCGTCCCTCCACCCTACTCGTGGCATTCGGCAGGGTTGCCCCCTGAGTGCCATGCTTTTCGTAATCGCCGCTGAACCGCTGGCCGCTTTCGTGCGACAGAATACCAACATCAAAGGGATCCACGGGACCAAAATAACGCAGTACGCAGATGACACCACTCTCCTGCTCCGTGATGAGGCCAGCCTGGCGGCAGCCTTCGACGCCCTTGAGGCCTATGGTAAGGCCTCAGGGGCAAAGACCAACCTCCGGAAGACGAAGGCGGCGTGGCTTGGGGGCACCCAGGCGCCACTTTCGAAATATCCCGTCCAGTGGGTGGAGGACAAGATGCATCTCTTAGGTATCTTCTTCCCCCTTAACAACCGTACTAATGTCCAGCCCCTTAATTGGAATCCTGTTATTAACCACATCCACGCTCAACTAACCCGCTGGTCTTCCCTTAACCTCTCCTTCTTCACCAAAACTTTTCTTATTAGCACATACTGCACACCTAGCATTTATTACAAATCTAAAATTATAGGACTGCCAGGTTGGGCGCGCACCTCCATAGACGCCGGTTTTGACCGGTTTCTGTGGCAGGGGCGCAAACACCTGGCCAATACTCAAATAACCAGACTCCCTCGAAGTCAAGGAGGACTAAACCTCCTCAACTTAGCGAGCAAAACAGGTGCTCAACTCTTAAAAACGGTATTTGATATCATAAGGACTGTAGATAGACCACGGTGGCAAATTCTCTTCTTAGATCGCGTAGCTACGGCCTTTAACATCTCTGATGGTTTGCATGTTTTCACTAACAAGCTAAAACTATATAGAGCCACACGAAGATTTCTAACCGACTACCACGTAACCCTTCTCACTACATGGATAAACTCCAACATTAACATAAGTACAGACAACTCCGTAAGCCTAGGGACTAACGTAGTTGATCTAGACAAATTATCTCATCGGGATCTTTACTTCTTCCTGTCGTCGCGCCCGATCACGGAACCAGACTACAGGGGGAAGTGGGAAGCTATTCTAAATTCTGGCCCTCTTCCATGGCGTAGGATCTGGACCAGCAGCATCAACCGCCTGGTGGATGGGTATTCCTCCGACATACACTGGAAACTCTTACGACATGTACTCCCTACGAGGGAAAATAAACACAAATGGAAACTGTTAACTTCTCCGAAATGTCTCGCTTGTCCCGAGCAGGACGACACGGCCATCCACTGTCTATTCTCCTGCCCCGGCAACATAGAACTGTGGAGCCCAGTCCGAGATTTGGTCTACCGCATTAAAAGTCCCCAGCACAAACTCACTTTGTACTGGCGCATCTTTGGGTTCCCCCTTCGAGTAAAAAGAACCGTCTTTCGAACTTCCTGGCCTTCTCCGCTCAGCGGATCGCTTGGGGCAGTCGGAAGGCTCTAGAGGGCGGTCAGCCCACCTCAACCAAAACTACGTGACGATTTACTGACGGCAAAAATATACTGTCATGCAGTCCAGCATCACAAGTTCGACATACTCAGCCACCTGGCTCATCAACGGCGCCTTGGGAAGGATCACTCCCGACCAGCACCTTCATCTTAGTTTATTTACACGAAAGTTTCAACTTCACTAGGCCAACCCCCGGAGTTTCTCAACCCCGCCGGCGAGCTACAGTGTTTTCGTCCACAACAGAAGTTTCGAATCTTTTCGATCAAATAGGATGGATTTTTTCCCTCCCTTTCTCCCTTTGTTTTTGTCTTCTTTCTTTCGGTTTTTCGTTTTCAGGGAAGAAGATTTAACTTTCGGAAGACTTTCAGCACCTAACACTCACCACACACCATTACTTTCTGCCGACCTCAACCTCTCTTTATTTATAACTTTTCCTCCCCGTCTCTCTTCACCCTCGGATTTTCTTCTTTCCTTCCTCTTCTCTACAAACCTTCTCATCTGTGGAATTGGGTGCTGAACGAGAGAATGGTCTTTCCACCCTCTCAGCCACACTACTTCACAGTCCAACTACTCCAGAGAGGTCTTCTAGATCTCCGACGTGGGACCAGTCTCCGAGAAGTAGACCTTGGTCAGCGGGATGGGTTTTCCCAACCCGTTGTTCATTCTCTCTTCTTTTCTCCTCCTACAGATTCTCAGCTCCAAGTTTCAAGACATCGCTCCTAGCAGAGGGAAGAACGTTGTTTCCCCTCTCAAAATCAAGGCATTTCAGCCAAGATTAAAGATCCTCTCCCCGTCCGGTTGGATATTTCAGAAATAAACAGTGGCCCCCCACCCCAGCATACACCTCTAGGGACAGGCGGAGAGTAAACTCCGTATCGAGAGTCCAGCCTCGGAAAAATCGTACCTCTCCTGCCGTCTCACGGAGGAGATCAGGTAGCCCGCTGCTCTCACTCAGCCTCCTCCCTCCTCAGAATAGCACCACACGGACACAAAAAAAAAAGATCAGATAGATTTTGTGCTTAGGAAGACGAGATCGTCCCGCTCGAAGAGGCGCTGCCCAAGTAGAGTCGCTTTTGTGGAGCCATCCAACCTCTGGTCGCCGAAAGGTCAGTTTGGATTTCATCCCAGCCCGTAGTTTTTTTTTGCTAAATTTTCAGTAATTATTAATTCCCTCGAGGAAAGTTCCCCGCTCGCATATCGTCAGTTAGATTACCTAGGTTCTTTTTCAGGTTTAGATGCAGGTGGATCTTGATAGCACAGGTTAGTTCCGTCCTCTCTTCTCTCTTTCTGATTCTGCGCGTAGTCTAGACACCACCTGCTGCTGCGTAACAGGTAAGCCTATATAGGCACGTCGGAGTTCGGTACTTGTAGGGTTAACGATCCCCCACCGTTTTTGCCGAATCTCCACCTAGAGTCTATTTATAGTTATGTTTCTATTTTCATTTTCACTTCCTCTTTAGCTTAGAAGTGCGTGACGTAAATTGTAGGTCCCCCTCCCATTGTTAGCTTAGCGTAGGTCGGCCATCTTGGCTTAGCTCCTTCCACGCACGTGGTAACTTTTAGGGCCGCGTCCGTCTTTCCTATCTCATTGTTCTCTTCCAGTGTCCGCCGCCGCCCAGTGGGCCGTGTTTTTAATAAAGGAGCCTACTGGGCTCTAACCCCGGCAGCTCGCCTCCATTTTCAGCCTTTGCGAGTGTTTGTTCAACAGCCCTGGTCATCGCCACGTGCCGGCATCCATTTGTCTATCGTCCGTCTCCGTGTGCGTTTTGCCGTCTCCCCCAGCATCCTTAAGCTCTCTTCCTCTTTCTATCCTCCTCTGTCCACTCGGTAGGTTCCTCGGTCCATCCCCCCCGATTTTCGCTATCTAGACTCTTTCCATCCACCTCCATCCCGCTATCCTAGCAGCCATCCTTCCTTCCTTCGCCCCTTAACCTCTCCCTCGAGACCTACTCCTCTCCAGTAGGCCCCTATTTCCGTCGGTAAGAACACCGAAGACATCGATGGAGCCCCAGCCGTCGACTTCAACCAACGTTGATTACGCGAAGGCCGCTTCGCAAGCTCCCAGCGGACCATCCGATAGACCTGGGGCCGATAACGGGATACAACCTTTCGGCCAATTCCTGGAGGAGCTCGCCATCAACCCCGGCCACCCCAAGAACCTTACGTTCGAAAACAAGAGCTCGAAAAGCCTCGTCTGTCCCGAGCAGGACGACACGGCCATCCACTGTCTATTCTCCTGCCCCGGCAACATGGAACTGTGGAGCCCAGTCCGAGATTTGGTCCTTCGCATTAAGTCCCCAGGACAAACTCACTTTGTACTGGCGCATCTTTGGGTTCCCCCTTCGAGTAAAAAGAACCGTCTTTCGACCTTCCTGGCCTTCTCCGCCCAGCGGATCGCTTGGGGCAGTCGGAAGGCTCTAGAGGGCGGTCAGCCCACCTCAACCAAAACTACGTGACGATTTACTGACGGCAAAAATATACGGTTATGCAGTCCAGCATCACTGACAGGGCGACATACTCGTCCATCTGGCTCATCAACGCCGAACTTCCGCAGGTAACCGTCTACTACTCAACACAGAATGAACCAACAACCTACAGCCTCATCACCAGGCCAACCCCCGGAGTTCATCTCCGTCGGCGGGCTACGGTGCTTTCGACCTACGAAGTTTCGTCCACTTTCGCCACAAGAACAAAGATTTTAACCCTTTCCTCTTCCTTTTTGTCTTTCCTTCGCCTTTCGTTTTCAGGAAGATTTTAACTTTCGGAAGAATTTTATCATCACCTTTACCTTTCCTTCATTTCCACCCCTCCCAGCCACCATCTATTTATAACTTTCCCCCTCCTCCTTACCCCCCCCGGACCATCCTCGTTCTTCCCTCCTATCAACGTGTTTCACTTCCTTCAGTTGCGGAATTGGGCGCTGACCGGGTCGATGGTCTTTCCACCGTCTCGGCCGCGCTACTTCCCCCTCAAAACTGCTGCAGGGGTCTTCTAGTCCTCCTACGCGGGAGCTGCACCCTTCAGGGAACGGGGCACCGGTCAGCGCGATGACCTTTCACCTCGCTGTCCGGGCTACTTCCGTCCTTTTCGCAAGGCGAGGGGAGAACGTTGTCTCCTCTCATCGGCAAATCGAGGCCGATACAGATCCTCTCCCCCTCCGGTCGGATGTCTCAGTGGCCCCTGCATACACCTCTAGGGACGGGCGGAGAGCGAACTCCGTACCTCTCCTGCCGTCTCACGGAGGGGGTCGGGTAGCCAGCCCCCTGCTCTCCCCTCACAGCACTCAGCAGATTTCCGGTGTAGAAGACGAGACCGACCAACTCGAGGACCCATCGCGGCCGGTAAAGTTCCTTTGGAAGACCATTTCTCGCCGAAAGGTAAGGGGCCGTTTCTCTGCTATTTCTAGTAATCTCCAGCTCCCGTAATCATTAATTCCCTCGAGGAAATAACATCACCTTCACATCATCAGTCAGCTTAGGGATTCCTTTTCCAGGATTGGCCCCGGTAGACAGCTTGTTTATAGTGTAAGCCGCCCTTTTAGGGCTCGTCCAAACCCCCTCCGTGATAGTCTCGGTTCCCCCTCTGTCTCCAGGTGGATTCCACCCCAGCGCCTCTTCATAGTCAGTTTTCCTCTCTTTCTTTTCCTTTCCCAGCTCAGAAGCGCGCGATTAACTGTCAGCTTGGTGTAGGTCGGCCATCTTGGCTCAGCTCCTCTTCACACCACGTGGTACATGTCAGGCCCGCGCCCGTTCTCTGCTTCACACCCTGGTCCCCGCGTCTGCTACCCCCAGGGAGGCCGGGTATCACCAATAGAAAAGCCTACAAGGTTTTCCTTTTGCAGCAGCGGACCTCATCAGTGCGGTTTTACGGCGTAGAACTTCGGCCATTTACGGCACCGGCCGAGCGCCGTGACTGGGTCAGCGCCACGTGCCGGCCTCCCTCCGTATCCTCCTGTCCGTCTCCCTGCGCCAATCTCCTCGATGTCTGTCTATCCACTCGTTAGGCTCCTCGACCCGTCCCCCCCCGGTATTTTCGCATCACTGACAGAGCGACAAATGCATCCATCTGGTTCATCAACGCCGACCATCAACTCCGCCCTCACCTCATCTCAACTCCAGGCCGACCCCTTCAGTCCCATCACCACCCCTACGTCCGTCCGCCGGCTGTTCACCTTTCTGATGATGCCTACGTTTCGTCTGGGGACTAAGATTTTAAAACTCCTTTTCCTCCTCTTTATCCCTTCTCCCCCTTTTCGTTTTAGAGAGATTGTAATTTTCGGAAGATTTTATCTCATCGGCATCCCTCTCCGTCTCCCAGCCTCCGTCTCCCACTTCTTCCCTCTTTTGGACTAACCTCGCTTCTCCCTCTCTCCTGCAGCTTCATCACCTCTGCTCCAGCTTCTGCCTTCACGATGTGGAATTGGGCGTCGGTCAGCATGACGACTGTCACCGGGCAACCTCCCGTCTACACCTCGACCTGACGTCATCTCCGACCACCACGTGACGAGGGGAGAACCCGTCTCCATCCATTTTCTCCTCACACGGCACTTTAAGCCTCATCTCAGACTCTCGCCTCCCTCATCCGGTCACCCCAGCATACACCTCTAGGGACAGGCGGAGAGTGAACTCTGTATCCGAGAGTCTCAGCCACGACAAACCGTACCTCTCCTGCCGTCTCACGGAGGAGTTTGGGCAGCCCCCTGCTCTCACCAGCCTCCCCTTCAAACCTCGGACGACCCCGAATTCCGACAGCAGAGCCGTTTTCTTCGAAGATACAGCATCTTCAAGGTAAGACACTTTTTTATGCAAATTTATTCAAATTTCCGTGCGTTTTTCTCGAGTTCCTCGTGCTGTGAATTTCTCAGCCTAGCGATCTATTGTTACTTAGTTTTCTCCATCCTGTGTTCACTCTTCGATTTTGGTGCCAGATTAGTTTAGAATGGACTTTGTTAGTCAGAGAGGGGCTTTGGTGATTAACCCTGTGTCAGGTTCTCATGCATATTCATTAGGTGGGCGGATCACTTTCCTGCTATTTATCTCTTTGTTAGCTCGTGCTGAGCCCTCAGGTTATTGTCTGTAGATTATCGCGTAGAGCTCGGGTTATTGTCTGTAGATTATCGCGTAGAGCTCGGGTTATTGTCTGTAGATTATCGCGTAGAGCTCGGGCTATTGTCTGTAGATTATCGCGTAGAGCTCGGGGTATTGTCTGTAGATTATCGCGTAGAACTCGGGCTATTGTCTGTAGATTATCGCGTAGAGCTCGGGTTATTGTCTGTAGATTATCGCGTAGAGCTCGGTATTGTCTGTAGATTATCGCGTAGAGCTCGGGTTATTGTCGTAGATTATCGCGTAGAGCTCGGGGTATTGTCTGTAGATTATCGCGTAGAGCTCGGGTTATTGTCTGTAGATTATGGCGTAGAGCTCGGGTTATTGTCTGTAGATTATCGCGTAGAGCTCGGGTTATTGTCTGTAGATTATCGCGTAGAGCTCGGGGTATTGTCTGTAGATTATCGCGTAGAGCTCGGGGTATTGTCTGTAGATTATCGCGTAGAGCTCGGGGTATTGTCTGTAGATTATCGCGTAGAGCTCGGGTTATTGTCTGTAGATTATCGCGTAGAGCTCGGGGTATTGTCTGTAGATTATCGCGTAGAGCTCGGGGTATTGTCTGTAGATTATCGCGTAGAGCTCGGGTTATTGTCTGTAGATTATCGCGTAGAGCTCGGGTTATTGTCTGTAGATTATCGCGTAGAGCTCGGGTTATTGTCTGTAGATTATCGCGTAGAGCTCGGGTTATTGCCTGTAGATTATCGCGTAGAACTCGGGTTATTGCCTGTAGATTATCGCGTAGAACTCGGGTTATTACCTGTAGATTATCGCGTAGAACTCGGGGTATTGTCTGTAGATTATCGCGTAGAGCTCGGGTTATTGTCTGTGTTTAATACTTAGAATAATTTTAAGGACATAAATTATTTTCCCGACTTAGATTAATTACTGTGACAGGATCCCTCTCTCCTTTGTTCCCCTCCACCCTTCACTGCTTCACCCTTTGACCACCGACTGTTTTCTGTCGCCTTTACTAATCATCTCTCTCTGTGTTTATAGTAACTGATGGAGCCCCAGCCATCAACCGGTGATGCGGAATCGTTGCCGAGGCTGTTAAAAGCCCTGACGTAGGGATTAATCCAACTCCCGCGAAGGACGACGGGGCCACCGGGATTCCGTCCTCCATGGAATTTCTGCAAGAGCTGGATATGGAGCCAGGCAACCGGAAGAACCTAAGATTGGAAAAGAAGAGCTGTCTCTTCATAGACTGGAACAACACCATGGCCACCTCAGAAGTCGGACGGCCGGAACGAACGAGTGAGGGCGGTGCTCAGTAGCTATGGGGGGCGGGGCTACTGAGATAATTGGCAGTTCCTCGGCTAATGCCGAACTCCTCTGTACGAAAAGTCTAAACGTAAAAGGGACCAGCCACGTGACGAGGGGAGCCAGCCTCTGTCCACTGTCAGCTCCTTGTGTTAGGGATCCCGTGTGAGCACTTTGTGGGTGTTTAGGGTGACAAACTTAGTTTCTCCCGTAGCTCATTAATATTAAGTGGTCAGGTGCTTTCTTACCGATTAGTTTAATTTGGCTCCGTGAGATCAGTTCTTAGACTCAGATTATTTCCCAGATTTTCAGTGAGGACTCAGACTTTCTCTCTGTGAATTCCGTGGATACTCGGGTTATTTTGTGTTATAGTTCTTTTGTTTGACCTTTTAATCCTCTACTTTCTGATCTCAGAACAGATGATCCTCTGCTCCCGTCTTCCTTCTCATCTGTATCTTTCTTTTATTCCATCCCACCCGGCTCCTCGCTCCGTCCATCCTTTTCTTTCCGTCTATTGTTAACCTGTCGGGTACCGGCGAAGCACCAACGATGTTCCTACGAGTACCCGACCTCGCTGATGAGGCCGGTAACGGGATACAGTCGTTCCGGGCTTTCCTCGAGGAACCTGGACTTTGAGGCTAAAAGTTCGCTATTCCTCTATCCAGACAAAACCATCCATTGTCCCGATGTAGGTCCGGCCTCGCTGGACGCTGGCCGACACGACGGCGGGGCCACCGAGGACTGCTGTGTACGACATTAAAGGGATCAGCCCCATAGCGTGGATTAAAATTAGGGGCCCACCACTCAGTGCAGGGTGTAAAATTCCCCGAGAAGTACAAATGACGTAAAAGGAGACACCGGCTGAACGCACCAAGGTTGGCACCGTCTCCCTGAGCGACGAGGAGGAAGGAGACTCGACCCCCTTCGTCGAGGTGACGCGGAAAAAGGCGGGCAAGAGAACCGTCAGGGGATCTATGCCCCCCCCCCACACCACGAAAGCTAGAGAGGAGGATGGCTGAATCGCCTACAGCCCGGTCGCTGGATGCCCCTCCAAACGTGACTCAGGGGACCGACCCCATGGAAGTGCCCACCTGATCGGTGACCCTTCCTTTCGGACACAACTAGGTAACGTCCACGGACGAACGAGATCGGTATAGCGATCATGGCTAGACGATTGGAATATTTATCCCTGAATTTACGAGGGATTAAATTCAATAAACACTGGATTACTTACCTGGATCATCCAGAACATTCCGCAAACCACGCTATCATGTGTGTCCAAGAACTACACCTAAACAGCCAACGCGAAATAGATAGATACTGTACTAACTGGGCCAGACGACTTTTCCAGCTACTGTTGTTGAGGTTTCCCCAAGCTTGGTGCCCAACTACCACACACACAGACTACTCGTTATTCTTTAAACCCTACACTAACCTCATCAACTGGAAGTATCTTGTCCTGGACAATGATGTTGTTGATTTTTAGCTGTCTGTACTTAACTTCAGCCAGATCAGTTAAAATATTATCCACAATTTTTATAATGTTTATTATTTCCAGAAGAATTTACGAAGGATGATCTTTCAGATCTGCTAAGACTCCTCACTAACCATTGTTTGTATTCTTAACAGAACTTCCTGGGCCTCTACTTTCACTTGTTTTCTGGTCGTCCATTGATTCTGAAAAGGGCTTTCTGTGTTTCTTGTCTAGTAAGAAGGGTTTTTTAAAATTTCTTACGCTGATTACTTTTTCCTAAAAATAGACATGTTGGCATTTAAAATTTAAATAACAATCTAATACATGTTTTCGAGTGTTTGTTACTTTTCTGTAGCTGAACCATAGCACCTAGAGGCCCCCAAATTTGGGTGTAGGTACTTCAAAACCCGGGACTGCTGCGTATTGGCCTCAAGTGTTTTTTTGTGCAGCACCAGATACTCCAGCTGGTTAAAAAAAAAACTTCAAAAAGTCATTATCCTGCAGTGCATAAAAATCAGAGCAGAAGCAATCAGAGAGAGAGGGAGCATAACTCAGATATACTTATCAGAATATTCCAAACTCAGCCAGAATTCCTTTTTAATTAAAAAAATGCAAACTAGGGCACAAAAATAAAATGCTGTAAAATATGGAGAAAGTGCCTGGTATTTACAGCTGATTTAAATGTTTGTGGGGCTTTAGAAAACTTCAGTAGGTTAGCTTTTTATTTATATTTTCCTATTTACATTTCAATATAGCAAATCTAAATATGTATAGTATGTATTTCAAAGCAATGCCTTGTGTTGCTTTTGGCTGGCATACGTGTGAACAATGTCCATATAGACAAGACTACAAAGTATATCCCATTCAGCGTCAATATGGCAAGATTTGAGAGACTACTTTGAGTCGTAGTAGTTTGTTGCAAGCTTTTGATCAGCTTTAATTTTGAAAAGGATCAGTTACCAGAACAGTTAGTGACCATGTGTGAGATAGATCTTCAAAGCAATTTCTATGTTAGGAAAAGTAACTTGAACATCATTGTGAAGTATGATATTATACATAAATGTTTCCAAGATGCAGTCTTCCTTTTTCTGATCCAAAAAGACAGAGGAATAACTGGAACACCAAGGTTGATATCCAGATCTTGCTTGTAGAAGTCCAACAACTTACTTGCATCAATTGTAATAGAATCAGGGTCCACATCCAAGAAGATTACATAATTTGCTGTAGGTTAAGTGAAATTTCAGGCATACCAAAAGCCTGTTGATACATTGTTAACAGACCTTATTATGAAAAGCTTCCTTTAGCATCAGCTTAGCATCAGCTTATGGCTGCTGATGCACAATATGATGAGCTCAACACCTTTTTCCTGAAAGAATCTTGCCAGCTTCTTCAAAATTATCATGACTAAATCTTTGAGTGACTTCAAAACACCAACCACAGAATTCAAATTGAGTTACACTGCTTCCAAAGTTTTGCTGATGTTGTTGAAGTGCTTGCAAGATAAAATTCCTGTCTTAAGTTTACTCATTTGATCATATGGTCCTCATGCTTTACTGCAATATCAGCCACAGAATTCCCCTATGTTAATCCTAGCACCTTGAATAAATATTAGAAATGTTCTGTCATTTCTTTTCTATTATGGCCTGTTGACTTAAGAAAGGTTACAAAGCACTACACAGGCCGATTTAGTTTGAAATATTGCAAAATGACAGTAAGTTGGTGAATGAGAGCATTGTCTTCACATGAATCCAAAGATATTGAATTATATTTTTTTCTGTTTAACTCGATCAATCAGGACATCTACAACACTTTTGCCATGACCTAAGTCAGTTCCTTCACACACTTGCTGATAAATAATTGATGCGTCTCTTGCCTTTGTTAGCTTTAGTCTGACTGTGCTATGCCAAGAATGTGTTATACTTTGCAATCAATTCCAACAGACCAAAGTAGTCACCATTGCATGCAGACCTAATTGTTTGATCATTACCTCTCATAGCAAACCCTTACTCTGCAAGAAATGCTACCAACATCCATTACGATTCCTGGCTACTTCACTTTGATGTTCACCTGGTATAAGAATAGCTTCAGAAGGTCCATCAGTAGGTCCAGATGCATCACGTTGTAAGAAGATACACTTATAGGTGCTTAGCAATTCTTTACTCCAGCTCCTGCTGCTTCTCTCAAATACTTCATCACTGTGACTTGTTAATTGTTTCTCCACAGCATTTTTGTTTTTTTTCTTTATTTTCCATAATATATGTCTTTAAAAATTCTCACTGATAAAGTCTCAAGAATAATGTGAGAGCTGACGACTTCCCCTTTTCAGAACTGTTTGGGTAAACAACCTGTTATCTGACCCTAATGGGATCTAGAGATGGTTGGATACCTAAACCAGTGTTGTTGCTTATCCAACAACTTTCTATAGTTTTGTTCAGTAGTAAAGACTGGCTGAACTATTTTAAATATTAGTTAGATAACATGTTGCAACCTACCGTCAAGCAAGAAGTGTAAAGGATGCTAACTATTTCACAAAGGTTGGATATTTAATGAATTTACTTGGCTTATATTGGAAAAGTCAGATATCAAAGACCAGTTGGATAACTGGAAGTCAAATGACAGGTGGTTGACTGATTTGATTTTCTTCTATTAAAGCATTTTATAATCTGATACAATACAAATTTTAAAAAGATGATAACATTTTCTTTAAAGTTTGTTTGCAGTGTAAAATTTTATGATTGTGTTTTTGTTGTTTTTATAGTTTGTGTTATCAGGGAGTGGATCCAGAATTTTTGAGAAAGTTGGGGTGATCAATAGAAATGGCGGTGGTAATATGGCACATCTGGGAAACGGGGTGGGTGGGGGAAAGACAAATGCAAAACCAACTTCCTCAATACTAATCCTGGCCTACAAGAATTAATGACAGAAACCACCCTGTCATCAGAGCTCTCAGTTGTTTGACCCTTTCCATGTTAGTTCAGATAAATAGTCTGAATCAGTGCTGATTATAGTTGACAGTTGGGTGAAATGTGGAGATGGACATTGGCAGTGTTTCTCTCAATTATTAGCCAGGCAGCTTTCCAGAGCCTATGGGGCAAGTGAGCAACCCCATTTTTGCTTGACCAATATACCCACAAAATACAGCCCCAAAAATCTTATCTCATCATTGTAACATAATAAAATTAATACATAATCCACCAGTAAAAAATGAAGGAATACTTCAAATGTCTACCATTCAGCCCCTTTATTCCATGTTCTTCTTGTATCCACAATAAAAATAAAGCAAAATTGGCAAATGTGGACATTTCTGATGGCATCAATGCTATGTATTATTTGTAGACTAATGGAATTACATATCACCTTGGTTTTCATAATCTTAAAAATGCAATATCGGCATTTTAAGTTCATATTATTCTTTTGTTACTTTTATAATAATAAAGGTAGTATATATACTTTCACATATCATTGGTTTTGCTGACTTGTCAATGATACCTTTATAGCTAGAAAAATGAATTATAGACTAAAATATCAATAACTAATCAGACATTTAATGTTTTTAATTAAATCTTTTATTTAAAACATTTTCAAGTCAACCATAAGGAAAACAGACCAAAACCAAATAAAAAAACTAAAGACAAACATTTTTAAAAAGTGCACAAGACAAAATAATAAATTCCTAAAATAAAGTCATGGCATGGACATTTTTCTAAAAAGTCTTCAAAAACAATACATATATCACCTTAAAATTTATACATTAGAAACCAAACTACAACAATTTTACAGGTAAACATGAGACTAAAGCCTCTTTTTAAAACATTTCCTGATGTGAAGTAGCTTCGGTTCTCTAAAACAGAACAGAGAATCCTTTTCTGTTTTCTAAACTATTAATATTATTTTTTCAAGGTGGCTTGAGACAGTGCACTTCTGCTGCTGGTAAATAAGGTTTTGAATTCTGTAAATAAAAATCAGTTTTGGTTGTTGTACCCAGCCTATCTATGGAGTGAAGCCGAACTGGTGTGCGTCCATCGCTGTCTCTGCAAGTTCTCGTGTGGCAGGTCCCATGTTTTTTCTAGCAGAAAGCCCCAGTGGCAACAGTTCACCTGTCAGCCCACATCCGCAACAGCAATCAGTGGCCTGACGCAAGCCTGAGTCATTGCTGCAGCTGGCAAGCCAGCGGGGTGATAAGGAGCCATATGGTTGTTAATGTAAATAGTTGTGGACTGCTGCCTAAACAGAATTGTCATCAGCAAATATACCCCTCTGATGACCACCTTCATGGATCAGAAAAGATGAAAGTCAGACTTACTATAATCAGGTGGATGTTGTTCTGTAATGATGCACAACAATGCTGCCATACTCAACTACCCAGCACCACACAGTTATCTCAAAAATCCAGCACAGTAAATATGACAGATTTTGAAAAAGCCAGGCTCTTTTCAGGCATATATATCCACACAACCATACATGGTTCATTTACTCTATATTTTTTGAATTACCAATTTCATGGTAGCTGAGGATAATATTCTCTTTTCAAGCATCAAATATTTCTCAACTCATACAATCAGAGAGTCAAAGGTACACCAGTTTACAATCATTTAGACATACGATAGATAGGTCCATTGGCCATGGTGCTTCCAATGAACTGACTTTAGTATAATACAGACACAGAGATAAGACAGATTAAAGCTTATCTATAATTCAGTGGGAGAGATACAGTATTCAGCATCTTCCAGCTGAAGCATGACAATGAAAAAACAAAACCACCACCATCTTCAAATGTACAATAGTTTTTGTTATCATTTAATACTACACTTCTATTTTGCCCTAAACATTTTGTTTAAAATTAATAGTAAATACATTATTTATTAACAATTTTTGATTGCTGTGTTCTCAACAGATTTTTCTAACAAAGAGAAGGCTCCTGTTACACCACAACCCGTGGAAGTTAAGGATCCAGAGGAAGGTGTCCAGGGCCCTGGAACAGACAAAGGCGTGAACTCCTCACCCCCAAAATAGCCAAAAATCAAGGGGATGAGGCCCCAAGCGGACCAGCCCCGAATCTAACCCACCCACACCACCAAAAAGGGAAATAACGAAGACAGCCGGGCCCGCTCGCTGGAGGCCCCTCTCCAACACTTTTTATAATCAGTCACAGCCCCCCCCCCCTCCATCTGTCACACCGACTCAGGGGGTTGATGGCATGGAAGTGCCCACCCGAAAAGGTGCCCCTTTCATTTTGGACGGATCTTTAGGATACAAATCTGTGATGCCCCCAGGACGATGAGCCAGGTTTAGCGATCACGTAAACACTTAGTTTATTTTCCCTCTTTTCTCGGTGAGCTTTAGTTTACCTGCCAACTGTAAGTTATTTAAATATTTCTGTCCTTATTCTGTTTGTTCCTATCTCCACTTAGTTTCCTTTACAGTTTGTATTTTTTCGAACTTAATAAGTATTAAAAAAACGATGGAGCCTCAGCCATCAGCCTCCTCAGCAGGTTCCAGCTGTGCCAGAATGGCTAGACAAAGGAAGGTAGGGGCTAGCAATAATAATTTGAAGGACTATGAGGACAATGGAGGAACACAGACCCGTCCAACCCTCGGAATCTAAATTCCGAGAAGAGCAGCTCGCTCTTCCTCCAGGCCAACAAAGCGGTAAGTTGCCTGGAAGTCGGGAAAGCGTCGCTCGATGCCAGACTCAGCGAGAAAGTCTGTGCAGTCATTTCCAGCTATGGAGGGGTCATCGAGATGCTGGATTAATCTCGACCAAAAGCCACTTCATTAATGGAATAAACTATACTGTAAGAGGCGCCAGTCCCGTGGTCCGGGTAAAGGTCCGCATACTGCCACTGGCCAAGTGTGGAAAGGTAATCGTACCCTTGAAGTACGATGATTGCCTGAGTATTCCTCTCAGGACAGAGGAGCGATAAAATGATTCTCCGGGAGCCTATCCCGAGAAGAACCAGAGAAATGTCGGACATATTCCTTCTCGGTGGTCTACAAAGACCAGCCTACATAACCACCGTTTTGTAAGATGTGCAAAGAAATGGGGCACACTGAGGCAAGTTGCCAGAGTGCTGACACCTCTAAAGATAGGGATCCTCTGAAGGAGCCCTTGGAGGAGAAAACACCACAAACTCAACCTGTGGAAAATTTGGCTCCAACAGATCAACAACCCACAGAGGACGCCGTAACCCCTCCAACTTCAGCTCCAGAGGAAGATAACCTGGCCTTTGGAAACAGTAAAACCGTGGAGGAGACATCAGCCCGCCCTGAAGCTGCTCACCCAAAGAGCAGGAAATCCAAGACTAAAACATCCAAATGGACCGTTAGAGAGTCCAACTCTCCAACCCCACCCGAAAAGGCGGCGAGGAAAGTGGCCTTTTGGATGCATTTGCCAAGGATGTCGCGCCATTAATTCGTAAAAATGAGACAGGATCTGGAGAGGCATGCGCATCCTGGATTTAGAAATATGCTCGCCTCCATAAATACCAGGAGGAACTCGAACATAAACGAAAAATGCGACAAGAAGCTGCCATCGCTGCCAATCGAAAGGTCGGCAAGGGGTCTTGGACTCCTGAAGAAGTCGCAATACTAATGGAGAAAAACCCAGATGTAGCTGATATGAAAGCACCCAATATTCAGCTGCAGGCTTTTCTGCCCAGAAAAACTACCAAGCATATATCCGACAAGCGACGGACACTTGGGCTGGCGGGTTGTGGACGCCATCCCACAACTGCATCTGCTAAGATTCAAACACCACTGGCTGCTCCCGTTGAGCAGTATGTGCTTAAATCCGCTAATCGACCGGTCTGTAGTTCAGAGCCCTCTTCTCTGACTACGTTGAAACCAGAGCACTCTTCTCTGACAACATTGAAACCAGAGCACTCTTCTCTGACAACGTCAAACCACCCAGAGCCAACTTCTCTGAGACAATCGATTCCAGAGACCTCTTCTCTGAGGGCAGACGATTTCCAGGTTCTTGCCGGTGAGAGTGACTGGACGCTATCGTTCGGAAAAACTCTCATGCTGTGCAAAGATGATGCTACCGCTGGATCCGTCTGCCTTAATAGCACATTCGAACTCTTCGCGAAGGAACTTCAGCATAGATCGAGCATTCTGAAGTCAAAGATGCAAAGAAAGACAAATATGAATCTGCGAAAGAATCCGCCGCGCAGTAAACGGTCGATAAACAAAGCCAAAAAATATCGCCACCATCAAAGCCTTTTTCAAGCAGGGAAAAAGGGCAGGCTGCTAGACGAACTCATCACGAATGAGAACTTTTCAGCCTGTACGAAACCGCCGCTCACGATGGAAGAAATAGAAACAGAGTTCCGTGAACGTTTCGGAGATAAAAGAACCTTCATATCACTACCAGAGGCCGACAATGGAGTGATAGCGGAGAGGACTATCTTAACGTCACCGATCGAGCTGGAAGAGGTACAACGGGCCCTCCGTAGCCTCAATGCTAAGTCCTCTCCAGGCCCTGACGGAATCGAAATGGCAGTCGTCGGGGCTATCGAAGCTTCTACCTGGGCAAACCTATTCAATTGCTTCCTCATACTTCAGGCGATACCATCCAGTCTAAAGAAGTGTCGGACCGTGCTCCTGAGGAAAGCAAACACGTCCGGAGACAAAATTACCGATTAGCGGCCCATTACAATCGGTAACGCTGTCTACAGACTATATACCCACCTCTTGGCAAGGCACCTGGGCAACGCCCTTCCATTGGACCCATCACAGAGAGGCTTCATAGAGTTGGCAGGATGTAGCACAAACCTGTACATCCTCGAAGGGCTGCTAAAACACTCGAAGTCAACACATGCCAACTTGGAACTAGTGATGCTGGATTTTGCCAAGGCGTTCGATACGGTTTCGCACGCACACCTATGGGAAGCCTTAAGGAGAAAAAAAAAAAATCAACTAGATTGACGTCAGTGAAGTCCGATTAACGACTTGGGTGAAGTCTCATTGAGGCGGTAGCCTGAAGACGGTTTCAACCAGGTAAGTAACCTCTTTTGTACTTGATTTTGCGAATTTCAGCTTGGATTTGTTTCCTGTCCTCCTTTGATGATGGACCAGCCGCCGACCACCTCAACGGCAACAACCTTTGCAGAAACGGCCCGGCCACCACCAGTTCCACCAGTAGAGCTGCCTGATGACCTACCAGATTTGCCATCCTTTAGGACATTCCTGCAAGGACTTGAGGAAGACCAGGAGAAGAAAAAGCCCACCAGCTTCTCCAGGAACTCGTCCTTGTTCCTCTATGGAGATGGGGCGATCAACAACGTGGAGGTCGGACAAGCCATCCATGACGCTGGACTGGGAGCCAGGGTTCGGGCGGTGCTTTCCGGGTTTGGAGGGGCTACGGAGATTCTTTGTAGTTCTCCCCAGGACGCGGAGCTACTGTCTACCCGTAACTTGGTAGTGAAGGGGGTTGGTTACCCCCTTCGAGGTTCCAGCCCGGTGGCTTGGGTCAAAGTCAGGGGCCTTCCACTGGCCACCCCCAACTCTATCCCAGAGACCGTTCTTACCAGGTATGGTAAGATTTTACGGCCCCTCAAATACGACTGTCTTCCTGGCCTGCCTTTTTTGTCAGGCCAGAGAAGTTTAAAGATGCTCCTACAAGAGCCAATCCCAAATAGGATTCGGGAGGAGATAGACGGCCGCTATTACTCCTTCCAGGTGGTATATAGGGACCAGCCGCGTGCCCCGCCCTTTTGTACCAGATGCAAGGAGGCGGGTCACACGGTGGCCACCTCTTCTGATACTACCTCCGTCATCTCTACACTGGAACCGACACCTGAACCTACACCGGAGGTAGCCCGCCGGCGGAACCCGTTGTTCCTACCGTGGAGTCTGCACCGGTTGATGAAGTCACCACCCGCTCATGCTCGGTTCCTCCCCCTCCGTCGCCGCGAAAGGTGAGGCCCCGTGTTTCCCGAGCTGCTAAAAGGACGGTGCGGGACTCTACACCCGTCTCGCCCCCCAAACCAAAGGAGCGACGCAGGTCACGATCCCTGGAAGCTCCTTTCCAACAGCTTCTGGAGGCCATCGCCCAATATCCCCCCGTGGATCCGAGGGTTGAGGGCATGGAAGAGCCGCCCGAGTAAGGGGAACCTTCCATTTGGACTGATCTTTCGGCAAACGACCCTTTAAACGTCCACGGACTACGAGCTAGTTTTAGCGATTATGGATAGACGCTTGGAATTTTTATCCCTGAATTTAAGAGGGATAAAATTCAAGGCCCATTGGAATACTTTCCTAGACCATCTACAGCATTCAGCACACCACTCCATAATATGCATGCAAGAACTCCACTTACAATCTAACCAGGAACTAGCTAGTTATTTTACTAACTGGTCCGGACTAATCCACTCCAGCCTTGAATCGGTAGGTAGGGCTAAAGGCGTTGCTATCTTAATACATAGCAACTTAGGTTTCCAGATAGAACACTCTTACAGTGATAATAATGGGCGTATTGCCATAGTTATTTGTAAAACCCAGTTCCAAAGAAAAGTGATGATCGCTTCAGTGTACGCTCCCACCGTTGCGAGGGAACGGACACTGTTCTTTCAGAACTTCAATGATATCTTAGAGCAGGAGTTTAGGTCACACCCTGCTGATGATTTATATATTCTAGGTGATTTTAATTGTGTCCCATCCCACGACCTCGATAGGCAGGGACCGGACATTAAAAGTAGGACGCATCTGATCGGGGCGCTGCAGCTGCAAACCATGTGTTCGCAGTTTGGCGTGGTCGATGCGTATAGATTCAAATACCCAGACGCGCTGTCATACACTCAATTCAGTAAAAAGTACAACGTAGCGACTAGAATAGACAGAGTGTATGTCTCTAAACACGTAGCGCAATCACTCCAAGGCGTTACGCACGACGCTTTCGCGGGGGGTGACCACTTCCAGGTTCGGGCCAGGCTTCTTTTTCCGGGGAACACCAGGGGACCGGGGCTCTGGAAGCTCAACAACAGTATTCTGACGGAGTCAGAGTATGTTGAGGGTGTACAGAGTCTCTGGGAGGACTGGTCGCTTCGTTGGGACGAGTTTTCTGACCTTCTGGAGTGGTGGGATCTCGGTAAGGCTAAATTAAGGAATTTTAGCATTAAATACTGTCAGGCACGAACAGCTTATAGGCAGTTTTTAGAAGATAAGATGACAGATGCTTTAAACTTAGCTTTAAAAGAAGCGACCTTAGGGATAGATAGAACTGATAAAATCCAAGCCATCAAACCGAGTTAGCGAATCTGCAATTACACAAAACAGAAGGCGCTAGAATTAGGGCCCGAGTACCAGCCATGAACGAAGAAGGAGATAGAATGTCTTTCTGTGGTTTAGAGAAATCTAGGGCAGCAAAGAAAACATTAACTAAATTAATAACTAAAGACGGCCGCGTTCTTACTAGTACAGCTGACATCCTTAGGGAAGAAGCTCGCTACTATCAAGATCTCTACACTAAGACAGACACTTGTCCGTCAGCTCAGGACAAATTCTTGGCGTGTCTAAAACTTAAACTAGACCCCCTAGAAGCCGAGCAATGTGAAGGCCCCTTAACCGTAAATGAAATAAAACAGGCCATTAGGGCCTCAAATAAGGACAGTCCCCAGGAAATGATGGCCTTAGGCTAGATTTCTATAAGAGATTTGAATACCTCCTAGCTAAGGACCCGACGGCGGTTGTGAATAGCGCATACAGTAAGGGGGTGCTCTCAGAAAGCCAACGTACTGCCACCGTCGTCCTGCTGCCGAAGGAGGGCGATGGGGAGTGCTTGGACAACTGGAGTCCCATCTCTCTCCTAAATAGTGACTATAAAATCATAGCTAAGGCGCTAGCCAATCGGCTGGCCAAAGTTATGGATAAAGTTATCAGTGCAGATCAGACCTGTGCAGTTCCTGGTAGGAGTATCACGAATACCCTCCAGCTGTTCAGAGAAATTACAAGTAGGCTAGACACAGAAAATTCCCTAGGAATTATGCTAGCCATGGATTTTCAAAAAGCTTTTGATAGAGTAGATTGGAATTTTCTGCTTAGGACACTTAAAACCCTTGGCTTCGGGAAGTATTTTCTTAACTACATTAGACTAACACACGCACACATACAGACGCACTTAGTACATAACGGCTTCAGATCTTCGTCCCGTCCACCCTTCCCGTGGAATCCGGCAGGGATGCCCCCTAAGTGCCATGCTGTTTGTAATCGCCGCCGAACCGCTGGCCGCTTACGTGAGGACTAACAACAACATCCGAGGAATAGAGGGGGCTAAAATAGCCCTATACGCCGACGACACCACACTCCTTCTGAAGGACGAGGCCAGCTTGGCGGCGGCCTTCGGACAGGCCTCCGGGGCAAAGATCAACTATAGGAAAACGAAGGCGGCATGGCTTGGGGGCACCCAGAGGCCGCTACTACAACATCCTGTCTCGTGGGTGGAGGACAAGATCAAGCTTCTAGGCATCTTCTTCCCACTCAACAACCATACTAACGTCCAACCCCTTAACTGGAACCCTGTAATTAACACCATCAAAGCTCAACTAACCCGCTGGTCCTCTCTTAACCTCTCCTTTTTCACAAAAACTTTCCTTATCAGTACATACAGCACACCCGCCATTTACTACAAATCAAAAATCATAGGGCTGCCAGGTTGGGCGCGCACCTCCATCGACGCCGGTTTTGACCGGTTTCTGTGGCAGGGGCGCAAACACCTAGCAAATAATCAAATAACTAGACTCCCTCGAAGCCAAGGAGGACTAAATCTCCTCAACTTAGAGAGCAAAACAGGTGCTCAACTACTAAAAACTGTTATTGATATCATAAGGACTGTAGATAGACCAAGATGGCAAATACTTTTCCTTCAACGAATAGCTAGAGCTTTCAACATCCCTGATGGCCTGCATGCTTTGACTAACAAACTAAAGCTATACAGAGCCACCCGAAAACTTCTAACCGACTACCACATAACCCTTCTGTCCGCACGGATAAAGTCTAACATTACAATCAGTACAGACAACTCCGTAAGCTTAGGTACTAACGTAGTTGATCTAGACAAATTATCTCATCGGGATCTTTACTTCTTCCTGTCGTCACGCCCAATCACGGAACCGGACTACAGGGGGAAGTGGGAAGCTACCCTAAACTCTGGCCCTCTTCCATGGGAAAGAATTTGGAGAAGTAGCATCAACCGCCTGATGGACGGATATTCCTCTGACATACACTGGAAACTCTTAAGAAATGTACTCCCTACGAGGGAAAATAAACACAAATGGAAATTATTAACTTCCCCGAAATGTCTCGTTTGTCCCGAGCAGGACGACACGGCCATCCACTGTCTATTCTCCTGCCCTGGAAATA
This sequence comes from Nautilus pompilius, assembly GCA_018389105.1. Lineage (NCBI taxonomy): Eukaryota > Metazoa > Mollusca > Cephalopoda > Nautilida > Nautilidae > Nautilus > Nautilus pompilius. The sequence continues at coordinate 53,205 of JACATO010002365.1, forward strand.
TAGAACTGTGGAGCCCAGTCCGAGATTTGGTTTATCGTATTCAAAGTCCCCAGATCAAACTTAATTTGTACTGGCGCATCTTCGGATCCCCCCTTCAAATAAAAAGAACCGTCTTTCGAACTTCCCGGCCTTCTCCGCCCAGCGGATCGCTTGGGGTATTCGAAAGACTTTAGAGGGCGGTCAGCCCACCTCAACCAAAACCCTTTTTCAAAACTACGTGAGGTTTTACTTGCGACAAAAATACACGGTTATGCAGTCCAGCATCACTGACAGGGCGATATATTCGTCCATCTGGCTCATCAACGGCGCCCTCGGGACCATTACATCGGATCATCAGCTTCAACTCTGCATGGATTGAGATCTCATCATCTTCTCCACAACAACAACAACAACTATTCAACCTCAACACTAGGCCAACCCCCGGATTTCACACTCCGACGGGGAGCTACAGTGTGACTTTCGCCACCCAAGTTTCGCACAACTTTCGGAACAGCTGGGGGGTTTTTTTTTTTTGTCCCTTGTTTCTGTCTTCTTTCTTTCGTGTTTTCGTTTTTCAGGAGAGATTTTAACTCCAGGATACTTTCGTTCTATCCACGCACACCACACAACACAAATTAAAAATTAACCCAAAACCCCCAACCACTCTTTATTTTCTAACTTTCTCCCCTATCTTTCCTTCCCCACGGATTCCCCTCTTTCTCTCCTCTTCTGTTTCCTACGTTATGGAATTGGGTACTGGCCTGACAGATGGCTTTTTGCCACCTCTCAGGCCATGCTACTTCCTAAACAACATCAACAAATGGAGCCTTCTAGACTCCCGACGCGGGACTTTCATCCTGCAAAAAGTCTGACAACTCTGGCCGATGGGATGATGTCAACCCGCCATCTGGAACATGTCCTTTTCTTCTTTCAGCCTCACTACAGTACAGCAGCTTCATCAACAGATCCGACTTCATCTTCTCAAGACGTCGAGGGGCGAACGTTGTTTCCCCTTCAAAAGGCATCTGTTAAGCCAAAAAATTAAAGATCCTCTCCCCAGTCCGGTTGGATGTTTCTATAAATAAACAGTGGTCCCCCCACCCCAGCACACACCTCTAGGGACAGGTGGAGAGTAAACTCCGTACCGAGAGTCCAGCCTTGGAAAAATCGTACCTCTCCTGCCGCTTTGCGAAGGAGTTCGGGTAGCCCGCTGCTCTCACACAGCCTCCTCCCTCAAAAGATAGCAACACTTACACAAAAAAAAAAAAAAAAAGATCAAAGTGCTTTCTTGTTCTTAACCCGGATTTTACCTCCAGCGACGTCTTGGACCCCGCACTGCGGCAGTACTCGACCTTAGTTCGAACAGCGCTTCGACAGGTAAGTTTGTTTGCCCTCTGCTGTGAATTTTTCGCGTGTGTGATTTCTCGATTTCCTTGTGCCTTTTGCTGTGTGTAGATTCTTTAGACTCCCCTGTTAGTTAGAAGGCACGGTTTGTTCTCTGTGGAATTTATTAGAAGTATTAGGGCTCTGAATTTGTTTAGGAAGACTGCGGCCGGACACTAGATCACCGCAAAGTAAGTTCTGCGGAACGCCTTGATAGGCCCCGTTAAATTGCGAATTTCTTACCCACCCCACTTAGAACCGCGCCGCACCTTAGTTTAGATTAGCTCGCTAGGAATAAGAGTTCTGAACTCAGAATATTGGCTCTTAGAAACTTTACGTGGGAATACTATAGTAATAAGTCCCAGGACTTAGCTTTTTAAACTGTAAGAGTTCCAAACTCGGGAATTCTTTTCCAACTTCAGCTTACTCCTCCCTCCTTCGTCTGCGTCGTTTAAAAGTCTCCGGACTTAGTTTTTTTGGAAAAACTTTAAATAGTAAAAGTCGCTCGAGACTCTGTTGTTTTTCTCTGCTAAGGTAGTTAGGATACGCGACCCCTCTTTGGTTTAAAAACTTAACCTCACTAGTTAGCTTCTTCTTTCCTCTCCAGCTTACGGAGATAGATGGATTTTTCACCTCTGAACAAACCAGCTAGGAAACCCCTTAGAAACGGTAAAAGTCCCATCATTGTTCAGAGGAAAGTAACTGTTACGCGACATATATATCCACAGGGAACAAATCACCACCCCTCAAGTAAGTTAGGATCCCAGCACCGTCCCTCCCTTCCCTAGCCAATCTATCTTCAGCTACTAGAACCCCCCCACCCTCCCACTCTTTTCAGCGTAGCATAGCCAGCCACTCCCCGGTAACAAAAAGCCACTAATCGGATTAGCGGATTAGTGGCGACCGGCGAGCTGACAGCAGCAGAGAACACAGGAGCCGCGATTAACACCAACCGCAAACAGATGGAGCCCCAGCCATCTACTTCCACCACTTATGCCTCGGCCGCCGACAACAATGCGGAGGCCGAAAAAAACTCCCCAAAGGACGCTGGAGCCAACAGTGGAATACAATCCTTCGAGGAATTCCTAAGAGACCTAGAGCTGGACGCAAAGGACGCGTCCAGCCTGAAGTTTGAAAGGAAGAGTTCGCTCTTCGTAACCACGGCAGCCGACGTCTACTGCAAGGACGTCGGCCGAGCGCTCAGCCTGGCCGGGTTGCTGCCCAAAGTGAGGGCAGTTATCCCGAGCTACGGAGGGGCCATTGAGATAATTTGCCGGACCACCAAAGACGCGGAGGAGTTGTGTACTCGCGCACTCTCCGTAAAAGGAATCCATCACGTCATGCGAGGGGCATCCCCCCTCGCATGGGTAAAAATACGGGGACTGCCCCTCACCACCGGGTGCAGAGTCCCACAGCAGATCCTGGAGAGGTATGGGCAAATGCTTATACCTCTCAAATACGATTGTATTCCGGGTCTGCCGCTCCTCTCCGGATAGAGGAGCGGAAAGATGCTGCTGCGGGAGCCGATCCCGCGGCGTATAAAAGAGGTAGTTGACGGACGAACCTATAGTTTCTCCGTCTTCTATCGAGACCAGCCTGCTCCCCCCCCCCCCGTACTGCCGGATATGCCGGACAACGGGGCACACTCGGTTCAGCTGCCCAACGGGGGCGGAGAAGGCAGAAAAAGAGGTAAGTGCCCCAACTCCCCAAAACAGGCAGGAGGACGACAAGGGCAGGAAGAGCAAAGGCCCAAAGGCGAAGGGTCCCAAAGAAGCGGCGAAACCACCGGACCCTCCAACCATAGAGGAGGAGGAGCCAGAACAGGGGAAGGAAGACCCCCCCGACGCCCTTCACACACCGACGGGCTCCGACAGAGAAGACGACCTCGTCGTCGTCTCCGTGAAGAGGCCCGGAAGGTCCAAGGGACCGAAGAGGACGGTGAGAGAGTCTAACCCCCCAACCCATCCCAAGAGGAAGGAGCGGAAGGTAGACTCCTTACCTCACCCACCTACCAAGGAAGCAACAGCAGAGAGGGCCCTCCGCGAGCCGACAGTGGTCTTCCAGAAGATAGCCCCTCCCACGATTCAAGGGGCTGAAGGCATGGAAGTGCCCACCTGAGGGGTGTCACTTCCATTTCAATGGATATTTCGGCCTTGACTAGGATAACGACTCCGGATTGTGATTACTGAATACCGATTATGTCTAGACGCCTCGAAATCTTATCCCTGAATTTAAGAGGGATAAAATTTAACAAACATTGGCATACCTACCTAGATCAACTGACACACACCACACACGACAGAATAATCTGCATGCAGGAGCTGCATCTGCAGTCTAACCATGAGGTAGATAAGTATCTCACCAACTGGCATGGACTAGCGGTAACCAGCCTAGACCCCATAGGTAGAAAGGTGTAGCGATCCTCTTCCACCCGAACATACAACCAAAATAGAACACACCTACAAAGACGACGACGGACGGATCGTCATAGCCAGCTACCAAAACCAGCTCCAAAGAAAAGTAATGATCGAATCGGTGTACGCGCCCTACCGTTGCGAAGGAGCGGACAGCGTTCTTTCTGCGCTTCAACGATATATTAGAACAGGAACTTAGGTCATACCCTGCAGACGACATTTACATTGCAGGTGACTTTAACTGTGTCCCTTCCCATGAGTTAGACAGGCAGGGATCAGGCATTAAAAGTAGGACGCATCTGATGGGAGCGCCACAACTGCAGACCATGTGTTCGCGGTTTGGCCTGGTCGATGCGTATAGATATAAACCCCCAAACGCGTTATCGTACACTCATTATAGTAAAAAGTATAGTGTAGCAACTAGACTAGATAGAGTGTACGCATCTAAACACATGGCTAGGCAACTCCGAGTGACCATTCCCAGGTCACGGCCGGCTTCTTGATTCAAGCGAATACCAGAGGACCCGGATTATGGAAGCTCAACAACGCTATTCTGACCGAGTCGGAGTACGTCGAGAGCGTCCAGAACATCTGGAGAGACTGGTCCCTGCGCAAGGACAAGTTCGCGCCGACCCCCTGGAATGGTGGGACTTAGGTAAGGACAGATTAAGGAACTTTAGTATAAGGTATAGTCAGGCACGTAGTGCATATAAGTTATACATAGAATCTAGACTTAAAGAGGAACTAAAGCTAGAGCTTAAACAGGCCGCATTAGGGCTAGAAAACAAAGAAACGATACAAGCCATCCAAACCAAGATCAACCGCATTCAGGTAGACAAAACAGAAGGAGTGAGGATTAGGGCCCGAGTGCCGGCCATGAACGGTGAAGGCTGTAGGAGATCCTTCTGTGGTTTAGAAAAAGCAAACGGTGATAGGAAAACAATAAATAAACTAATAAACAAAGACGGCCAGACCCTCACACTTGGAGGATATCCTAGATGGAAGAGTCTCGGTTTTATAGTGAACTATACACTAGAGAAGACACTTGTCCTTCAGCTCAGGACGAAATCTTGGCGTGTCTGGAAAATAAACTAGACCCCCTAGATGCCGAACTCTGCGAAGGGGCTATTAACACTAATGAAATAAAACAGGCCAATAGGGCCTCAAATAAAGACAAGACTCCCGGAAAGGACGGCCTTACTCTAGACTTTTATAAGAGATTTGAATATCTCCTAGTAGACGACATGACTTTCGTTGTGAATAGCGCATACAGTAGGGGGGTTCTCTCGAAATCCCAGCGTGCCGCCACCATTGTCCTGCTACCGAAGGGGGGGGGGCGACGGGGCGTACCTGGAGAACTGGAGGCCCGTAAGTCTCCTAAATAGCGATTTTAAAATTATTACTAAGGTGCTAGCAAATCGGCTAGGCAAAGTAATTGGTAAAGTTACGAGTGCAGATCAGACCTGTGCAGTTTCTGGTAGGAGTATCACGAATACCCTCCAGCTGTTCAGAGAAATTACAAGTAGGCTAGACACGGAAAATTCCCTTGGAATTATGCTAGCCGTTGATCAAAAGAAAGCGTTTGACAGGGTAGATTGGAATTTTCTGATAAGAACACTTAAAGCCCCAGGCTTTGGGGAGTACTTCGTAAATTTCATCCTCATCCGCCTCATCTACAGAGACATCACCACACGGATACAACAAAACGGTTTCCTCTCTTCGCCTATCCACCCAACTAGAGGCATACGGCAGGGATGCCCCCTGAGCGCCATGCTCTATGTCCTCACTGCTGAGACGATGGCGGCCTATATCCGATCTAATGGTAACATTAGGGGTATAGGTGGCGTCAAAGTTCAGGAGTACGCAGACGACACGACGCTATTCCTGCAGGACATGGATAGCCTGCAGGAGGCGCTCGGCGCTCTCTAGGTCTACGAAAGGGCCTCGGGAGCTAAGATCAACAAGACGACGACGACAGCGGCATGGCTGGGAGGCTCCCAGAAGCCGCCTAAACGTCACAGCGTGACATGGGTGGAAGGCCAGATAAAATTACTAGGCATCTTTTTTCCCACTAACACCGTTCACAAGATCAAGGCTTTACTAACAGCATGGTCTTCTTCAAACCTCTACTCTCTCACAAAATCTCAACTCATACACACATACGCCGCCATAGACGTCGAGATCGATCGGTTCCTGTGACAGGGGCGCAAACACCTGGCAAATAAACAACTAGACTCCCCAGATGCCGAGGCGGGCTAAACATAATAAACCTAGAGAGCAAAACAGGTGTTCAACAAATAATAAATATACCAGAAATCTTAAGTACCACTGAGAATAGACCAAGATGGCACCAGCTATTCCTAGACCGCTTAGTTAAGGCATACAACACCCCCGATGGGTCGCATGTCTTAACTAACAAACTAAAACTATACAGAGCACAGAAAAACATACTAACAGACTACCAGGTTAGTGCCCTCACTAATGGATCAAGTCCAACACAGACATAACACACAGCATGATCTAGAACAATTATCCCAACGTGATATATACTTATTCCTGTCATCACGCCCGATCACAGAACTGGACTACAGGGGTAAGTGGTAAACAACCCTAAATTCAGGCCAACTTCTACGGGATAGAATTTGGAATAGCAGTATAAACCGCCTCGTGGATGGATACACCTCTGACATACACTGGAAAATTCTAAGAAACGTACTCCCCACCAGGAGAACAAACACAAATGGAAAGCTTATTAACTCACCGAAATGTCTCAGATGTAACGAGGAGGACGAGACAGCACTACATTGTATATTCTCATGTCCTCTGAATATAGAACTGTGGTGCCTAGTACGCGACCTGGTATTCAACATTAAAAGTCCCCAGGACAAACTTAGTTTGTTCTGTCGCATCTTTGGCTTCTCACCTAGGACTAAAGAGGACTGCCTTTCAATCTTCCTGGTTTTCACGATAGCTTGGGGTAGCCGAAAGGCTTTAGAGGGCGGTCATCTCACTTCAACCAAAAGATTATTTAAAAATCACGTAACACTTTGGTTACGACAAAAATACACAGTCATGAAGTCCAGCATAAATGATAGAGTAATCTATTCATCCATCTGGCTCATCAACAACACCGTTTACAACTACATCCTGACATCACACCATCCTCAACCCCCCTGAGTCAACCCTATCCTTGTTTTTTGTTATCCCCCTTTTTTTGTTTCAGATGAAAACACTTTAAAAGAATAGACGACTTTACTCTCTACTTCTCTTCCTTCCTCTCTTTTTCTTCCTTTTAAATAATTTCGTGATTTCAGAATTTTCAAGACGACCTGAAGAAATAACAACCAACTCTTTTCATTTACCTCTAAGATCTTTTTTTTGAAACCTTAAATCCTTTATAACTTTAACTTCACCACTTCTACCTTGAAACCTTAAATTTCTTTACAACCTCATCTTTACCATTTCTACTTTAAAAATATCCCCAACCAACTTAACCCCCTCCCCTCTATCAGTGCAAGCCTCTATTTATTTGTAAAGTTTACCTCCAAAACATCAACCCCGTAAATGGACTAACCATGTTTCTGTCTCCGTTCCTACTATTCACCCTTTACAGTCCAAACTAACATCAAATGATTTTCAAAAGAAAACGGTGGTGCGGAATGGGCGCTGGCCGCTGGGCTACTTCCTGGCATTTCCACCAGCCAGGGAGCTTTCGGTCCCCCTACGTGGGATGATCACATGATCACCCCTAAATATTACCATCTGGGAATCTCTGATTCCCCAACGTGGGAGGACTGACCACCACAAATTAGGAAACGGAGGGAGAACGTGACTCCATCCATTTTTCACCAACAAAAAATAAAAAATAGAACCCACCCCACCTCCATACTCCTGTTGGATTTAATAAAAATAAGAAGTGGCCCAAACTCTCCCCTCTCAGCTTCTAAGGACACACAGAGAGAAAACTCTGCTCCGAGGGTTCAGCCTGGAAAAATCCTACCTCTCCTGCCGTATTTACGGAGGAGTTGGGTAGCCCGCTGCTCTCACTAGCAATAGGTACACATACACAAAACACGGGTCGAAATAAGGCCTCACTCATAAACAGCTGTGACGGCCGAACGTGGAACCGACCCAGCTCCCAACACACAAACACAACCTTACACACACCCACCACCTCAAAAAAGTGTACAGACTCACGAAACTAAAACAAACATTTTACCTTTTAAAATCTAAAGTAGATATTCTCTTTGAAAGTGTGAAAAGGAAAAAAAAAACAAGCCATCTGTTCCCAAACTTCATGACTGCAGTCTCTCGGCCAGTGAGAATTTTCGTGCTATTGCAGTAATTCTGAAAAATATAACCACATTTGAATTTGCGTTGCATAAAGACGTCAATATTACAATGACTATGATTATGTAAATTAAAGAATACAGATTTATACCAATGAATCGTCAGTTAATTTTTTTAAGTTTGCAGACAGCTTAGATAACTAGTTTTGTGTGTTTTATTACTTTCATCACAATTATCAGAATGTGTTTCAGGAGTGCGAGAGAGAGACAGCATCTTCAACTTTTACTCTGATCCACCGATGTTTTTTTGATAGGTGATGTCACATTATTTCTACAATTCCTGATTATGCAGCTGTAAGAGAATTACCATAGGTTTAATATTTGAAAGAGTTCAAGTAGGGGGCTCATCTATACATTTAATTAGGAATTAGTGGTACTGTAGGCAGGAAACCATCATAGCTGATGCAGGCAGCCCAGGGAAGAGGAATGGTCAATCAATAGAATCCATACATTTATTTATATTAGTATGTATTGTCAAGAAACGTTAAGTAAAACAGATGGCGGTACATTTTGTATTTTTATGCTGAAAAGATCTTTGGCGAACAGTTGATAAGTGAAGTGATGATATTGCAATGATTTCTCTCCTAGTAAATACCTATTAGTGCATTCTTAGATACATATTGAAATGGAAATGACTGCAGAAGTCTGTTAATAAAGACACGTTAAAGAAAACATTCTCTGAAAGCAAACCCATTAATTTCAAAACAATTTAGCAAGAATAAACTTGTAATATCTTTCAAACAGCTATGTGCAATGCCATAAGTTTCTGCCAAAGAAATTAAAACATTTCATGTGGCATGGATGCATAGAATATATGGGTTCCAATGTCTAAAGCAAAAGTAGTTTTATTTAAAGTCACATAAATTTAAATATTTGTTATTTGAAGAAATTCAATAAAATCATTCAATCGAGTACATAAGAGGAGTTGGTACCTTGAACAACATCAGTGAACCATAAATTAGGTATTATACAAACAAATACCTTATTTAGTGAAAGGAAAAGTTAGCTTCGTACAATTTGTTTTAACTGGTTCCTATAAGAAAAACTGGATAGCCACGATAAGATGCCACTGGTGACATCCAGTTTACTAATAACTTCTCCACAAATTGGAGCCTTCAATGTCAGAACATTTTGAAAAAGTAGTTTCTAAGCCTGAAGTCAGGAAATTTGTACTCTGGGCAAGCTGATTAAAACAGGTTACCAACAAGCTATGAGAGATGGAGTTTTGATTCTTTCCACAGCCAGTGTTTCGGTTTTTTAAATTTTGGTTTTACTTGGTCACCAAAGCTAAAACTACACACGTAACTCCTCCTGCTTACTGCGGTGAAATTTTCTAATTTTCTTAGTTCATGCAAAGTTGGGACAGTGGTTAAAACTATATCTTCAACTGTACAGGCAACAATACTTACACTACACTATATTTTTGTTGTTTTCTTAACATTTTCATAATTTTAGAAATATTAATGTAGAAAAAATTCAAACCAAAACAGATAAAATCTCTATAATATATATATATATGTAATATCAGTTAAATCTGATATAAAGTAATAACATTTGTTTATTATTTGTTTAAATATTCTTCAGGTAATGTTTAAATTTCCCAACAGTAGATTTGTATTATCAACCAAGCGCTGTGTTGGGACACTGCACCAATGTGAAAATTCTGAAGATACATTTAAGAGAGAACCATATATGATAGCTTCCTTCCACACACACTGGAAATTTCAAAAAAAAAATTTTAAATTATAAAATATTTTATAATGAATTCCTCATTTAATCCAAGTTCATCAGGGATGTTGCAGTAGGTTAGTGGGACAAATGTGCGGAATATGTTACATTCTGAAAACTCTTACAAGATACTTTCACAATAATAATAATGGGATATGATACAAATGATAGAGATGTTCTGTACAAGAGATTAATTTTGTCAACAGTGTATGCATTTTGTTTTAAATAGTTAAAAGTTTTGTAGCAATTAAGAAACTAACTTATTTGCATAGTTTATTTCCAAAAGGTCACTAATCAGGTACAGCATCTCCTTTCTCATTTTGCTTGATAAATACTGAAATACGCTTTAATAAATTTACAAGAACCGGTTTGTACCATCTGAAGATTAACAACTAAAATAAAACATTCTACTGAGTTGTAAAATTTTATCATTAAAGTGATCAGTCTCGACTGTGTTCTACTGCACATAAATTCTTCACAATTGTGTTAAAACAGCAACGTCTGTTTAAAGAAATTGATGGGAATTAATTATTTATATTAGAATTTACTGAATTTTTTGAAAATATAGAGGGTGCGGCAAAATGATCTGACACATTTATTTTTAATAAAAGCCAAATAGAGTAAAGAACGAAACATTTGTTTTTATTTTCGAAATGTACATAGAATGCCATTTTTTCCATTTGGTTTTAAAAATTAAATCACTCAAGTGGGTACCGTTATTGTCCACACACTGTCGAAGGTGTTCACGAAAGTTGTCCATACCCGGCGGGTCATTTCATGTGGAATGGCAGCAATTTCTTGGCGAATGATATCTTTTAATCGCTCAATAGATCGAGGGCGATGAGTGTATACCTTTGATTTCAGATATCCCCACAGAAAAAAATCGCACAGGTTCAAATCAGGTGATCGGCGGGCCAACCGATGTCACCACGCAATGAAATCAAATGACCGGGGAACATCTCCCTCAAAATTCCCATCGCACGTCGAGAAGTGGGGCTGTTGCCCCATCCTGTTTAAACTAAACATTGTCCTTATCGTCAAGTTCATTCAATTTGCGGTTCAGAAAAGTCTCTAGCATCACACAATATCGATCAGAGTTCACAGTCACTGTAACATCGTCTTCTTCGAATAAGTAAGGACCCCAAATGCCAAATTCTGCTACCGCACACCATACGGTTACCCGAGGACAATGCAAAGGGCGTTGGTGCAACTCACGAGGGTTGTTCTGGCCCAGCACCGGACGTTTTGCTTATTCGCGCCTCGTCACTGAACAACACAACAGCTGCACGGGGGACATGTTGTTGAATTTCCAAACACGATGCTCTGCGAGTTTTAAAGTCTCTTTCGCTGAGTTGTTGTGCCAACATCATTTTGTACGGATGCATTTGCAGTTCCATGTGAAGAATTCTTCGCAAGCTTCTATCGGAAAGGCTAAGAGCAGCGGCGTGTTTCCGTGCCGAACGTCGGTCGGTTGATTTTCGTTTCGTTTCAATGCTGATCCACTAGCTCTAAAGTTGGTACCCATAACAAAATCGCGTTTCGAGTAGGTACGGGATCATGTCTACCAAGCCTGAAGTGTACACGGAATGCTCTTTGTGTTGCAATTACGGATTCGTTGTTTTTGATAAAGGTTTCCACGGTGAAAGCGCGATGTTCGCCGTCCAATTCATGCCGGCAACTGTGAAACAAAATGTCAACAATGCATCAATTGGAACAAAATGGCATTCTATGTACATTTCGAAAAAAAAAAAAAATTTTTCGTTCTTTACTCTCTTTGGCTTTTATTAAAAATACAAATGTGTCAGATCATTTTGCCGCACCCTGTATATCTGTTAGAATCTTTGCATTTTCAAAACAGTAAAAAACTGGTATTTATTCAAGCATTTATCAGCCTGGTTTAACGTGCTTCCATCCAATCACAACCTTTTCTTGAACTACAAATGAAAATTTAAAAAATCTACAAAAATGAGAATAACTTGGCATTTGTTTGGTTTTTTTACCCTTTCTTCTAGCCTTGACTGCACAAAATGCACCCACTTAATTAAAGTTTATGGAATGACCGAAAAAGCACAAATGACTTTGCATAAAGTTCAGTATTCAAAACATAATTTAAGTAGAAAGGAAAAAATGCAATCTATAGTGCAGAAAGTTAAAACAAATAGTAGTCAGTCACTATACCTTATCCATCAGCGAGGTTAATGAAACACTGCAACCAGAAGTGTTAATTTTTGGCCCAGAATAAAATTGGAAATTTTGCAAACAAAGATTTCATAATCATTTTCACCATCATAGTCCATTACACAACTTTTCCAAATATCTTCAAACATTTGATTGTTCTGACACATTGAAATACCATAGAAAACACACACAAACATATTAATACATTACTCAACCAGGAAATGCAGCTAAAAGTACAAAAAATCCGAAAGCATGTATTATTACAGAAATATTAGTCTACACTTGATGCATTCAAGATTTTTCTCTAAAATGGCAATGTACCTGACAGAATTGAGACATCCTTTGGAACAAATTGTTTCTCACCATGCCAAATGCAGCCCATAACATGACACTTCATCCTCTTTACTTGACCTGTGGTTTACGCACATTAGGCTTGGAGGCTTTTGTTGGACTTCTCAAAAAACCCAGGTGAGGATGTCAAATTGAATTGCTGAAACCTGGATTCAATGGAGAAAAATTCATGCCACCATTATTTGGCAGTCATGCCAGATGCATCCGCCACCAAAATATAAAGCATTCTATTTTTTTGGAAGGGGTTTCTTATGTACTACACATTATCTGCAGCCAAGCAGGTAGAGATTATATTGGACCAGTTTTGGCTTATTTCTGTTTCATGGTCAATGTCAACAACAGTATCTTGGCAACGAATGCAGATGTGGTTAGTAAATAATATCTGTCATAATCCAAACTACTATGCCATAATCCAGCGAACTTTGCACTATATACGAGTTGGTCACTCGTTACTGACAGATCAGGTCGTTATTTTACATTATGCAAGAACAGCACTGCTGGTAGAGGAAAGGGATTCTACATTTTTACCACAGAAATTCTCACATTCTCAATAATTTTGGTATAAATGAGTTTGTTGTTCTGTTTTTTGGAAACTAAACAAAGAGCTTCAAAGCCAACATTCTCAGTCCACAGTCAAGGATGTAGTGTAGTTTTTCTGATGAGGTAAATTGAAATTTCATGCACCTATTCTGCAGGATGTCACTACATGCTATATATCTTCCCTGACCATAATCTGGAAGAAGAATCAGGGCATTCGAGTTATTTTCCTGACACAAATTCAACAGAACACTTGGATCATCAACTGAAAGCAACACACCCAAATCATAACAATATGATAAATTAAAGCAAATTCTCACATGCATATGGAAAACCTAGACTTGGGTACTAACTTGTTGGAAGAAGAATTCCCGCCCAATAGGATGTCTTCTAGAGGAAATGGAATTATGGATGAAAACCTGCATGTATCTGCTACTAGAAGTCAATATATCTTCACTATTCCAATTTCTGGCACCTTTGCCAGACACGCAGCCATACACTTGTAATGATCCACTGCAATGCTTCACTTTAGCTGTTCTACACTCACTGATCTCCCTTTGAACAAACAGCTGTTAATTGTTGGTAAAAAGTTAATAAATTCATTTCTGCTGCCCATTTCAGACTTATGGGGTTGCCTATTCTCAGGAATGGTTTTTAGCCAGATTCATATCTGTTGACACCACTTCGCCTTTAAAGTCTCTTGCAGTTTCTTCAAAAAACATCACCATCATATTTGCAGCCAGGCCATTTCCAATTCTCCAACTAGCTGATCGTTTGCCATGTAAAAGCATACCAGAGATACTTTAAGCAGTTTGGGATTTCTTCCTCAAACACTTTCATTATCAACAAATGCCAGTTTTATGTATTTGCCTCAGTCATGCAATGTGCTCTCACCCTCTAAAATGAAGTTGGGCTGCAATCTGTCACATGAAGTAGCCTTCACTAGCTAAGACTTTGGGTTTTATATGTTTATCATGTGTTATTTCCTTCCCAGGAATCAGTATACACGAAACATTCGCAACACAATGAAGAATTACTAAATCTAAAAATAATTTCTTTGAGATTATAAAGAGACAGAATAGGTAACATACCATTCTATTCAATTTAACTTGCTTCCAAATTTTTTTTAAAACTGCATTCATTAATTTATCCAGAAAATTATACCATGATGAACAGTAAGCAGACTAGTGTTTTCTAAATGCTATTACTAATGAAGAGACGACAAAAAAAATCTAGTCTCCTGTTAAATACCCTGATCTGTATTCATCTGACTAATTTCTAGTTTCTGTATTGCTCACTATGGTTTTTGTTCCTTCTTATGTCAACTGACAAGAGATGCAAACATTGTGGAAATCTTCTAAAGTACCAGCTGCACCTTTGTTGGAAATGCAATTCCTCTTATCTATTTATAAAGTTTGTTCTATCTGTAATTAACATCATGCATTTACACCATCTATTTCAGGTGAGGTAGCCATCCCATTAATTGCTTGCTTTCTTTCTCTACAATGACGGGATTATTAATAGCTGGCTCCACCACCAAAAATTCAAAAATTTTTACAAACAGTTCTGCATTATTCAGAAGCATTAATAGAGAGATTTATGGTTAATATTCTTCAGGAGACTCATTTTTCTAGTTAAGTTACGCTCCTGTGAAACCTAATAATAATTTGAAAATTCAAGTTAATGATTAAAATATTTTTATCAGTTCACAAAGAAATTAATGACAACCTACCGCTATCTTTACATAATCACTATTTTCAAGACTATTGAGTGAGAAAGCAGCTTTTTTTAGGCATCACCCATGATTAACCAAATGTAACTATGGCATAATAATTTAGTACCAAGCTAGCTTTACAAATATAAATAAAATAACTCTAATCTTACTGAGAAACATGTCGAAATGGTTTTTAATTTCTTGATGCAATCACATTATAACACCGCTTTTCCATTACACAAGTTAAACAAACTGTAAGTAGATAGTAACTTCACAGCTCTATTCTTTAGGGTGATATCAAATGGCTAAAGTCTTTTTCACCAAAAGTCAACACCAAATCTCCTCCACAAAAATTAACCTCCATTTGTCTGTAACTGAAAATTTTACTTTTTAAA
>JACATO010002366.1:0-28395 GCA_018389105.1 Nautilus pompilius
TCATTTGTGCATAAAAAAAATACAGCAACAAGGTAATAGTAGTAAATAAATTTGTTAATATAAACTCTGAAAATGTACCTGCGTTTGGTATCCACCTCCAATCAATCCATTAGAATCTAGTGCACATAATAATATTGTCAGCAAGCTCTGATATTAACAAATGAGTAAAGTAATTTGCTTTCATGCTAAATGGTTATATAATTCCTTAGCAGTGTTTTAGTCTCCAATTTAACCATTATTGTATACTTCTGAAGGGAAAAAGATTGTACAAGGATTTATTATTTAAGATTGAAATGTTTTAAGCCAAAGTGCACTGTATTCCAGTACTTCCACACAAAATTTAAAATATTTTTTGTTTTTATTTTATGAATCAACTGTTGATATGAGTTCCCTATCTGTTCCAATTGTTAATGCAATATATATGTGACTGAAATTTTGAATTTTTTTTTCTGATCAGTATCTGGAAATAAGAGCCAAATAAATGTTGTCAATGGGTATCTTTGTTGTCTTTTGTGCTTAAAATAAAACTAAGAATGATCAATAGACTTTTCACTTGCACTCTGAGAAATTTTTCAAAAATGTTAAAGCACTGTAGATAAATTCTCATAACAATGAATCTGCTCACAGTATGAGGGAAAGATAAAGTCTAAATGGAGGCTTTAAACTTACCCCAACTAGTCACAACTGTTCCTATGGATTTTCCAATTCTTTATGTTTAGCTTGGCTGGCTTCTAGATTTTCTTTTAGCTGGAAAATACACACAATCCCAGGAAATCAGATCAGTGTTTTACAAAGCTAATTAAACAATATCAAAAACCATGAAAAAAACATCATGCACAGTCAAAACTACTAATTTTTTCTAACTTGTTCAGTCAATGTATCTACTGTTCTTGGAAAGAAAAGAGATAAGTTACTGAAAAACCAAATGTTCTTTTTTTTCCCCTATTTCTAAAAGCATTAAAACTAGCAAAAAATATCACAGATCCACTAACAACTCACCCCCCTCACACCTTCTGCTTGTACTCCTTCAGGTATTTGATATCACGCCTGTACAACTGCACATTGGCATCCTGAAAGATGTACAAAAAAAATACATTAGCATATAAAAGGCAAGACAAGATTAAAGTTTCCTTATCCTCAGTTTGAAAATTTAGGTAATAACTTTCTTAGAAATATAAAAAGTAGAAAACATTAGCATCATTATATGCAATAAGTTAAAATGAAAATTGAAAGTGAGCATAGTAAAACCAAGAGGGGCCCAGGTATGTTAAACTATACAAACAGTTTATGGTTCTAGTTCCTCTGTACAAATCACTATTCAGATCCATCCTGGATAAGGCAGACCAGAGACTGAATATTCAATGAAACAAAGTGGTGAGGATTCTAAGACAATTTTAATAGAATGATCTGATGTGTCAGTAGTTATAGTCAAGAAAGAGTACAAAAGTCTGGAATGTCTGGTTTGAAGTAATAGCATTTTAAGAGAGACATAACAGAAAAAATTCAGGTGAAAAAGCATCTATTAACAGAATTAGCTACCTCAGGCTGATTATGCACAAGCAGGCGAACACACACAAATTAGATTGTGTTTTAAAATCTTGTTTTTAACAGTTGAGTGAACACTTTCTCCACCTTAACATTTGCTGAAACAGAGAGAGAAATAAACCATAGCTATAACAAATTGTCTGAAAACTAAAATGAAAAAAAAAAACTTTTTTAATTCATATTTGATAAAATAAGATTACCACTTACCTATTAAAATAACAGTTTAGCATAATGATAATACTGGAACTTCAATCTTTGTATGGCAAAAAAAATACCACACTTAGCTTTTTTTCACTAGTCAAGTATTAGTGCAATATTCACAGTTAGGTCAGTCCTCTCATTTTCTAGAATATTTTCTTGTCACTTCTTATGAGGCATAGGCTCATATTTTTATCTATTCTTAACCCTAACCCTAAAAATCTAGACCTCTTGTCCACCAAGCCACACTGGTTTTGCAATGGCACATTAGACAGTGCACTTTTAGGAACTCAACTGTACACAGTCCACACTATTATTAAGGAAACCCACACTCTGCCCTTGGTGTACCGTGTAATGAAGAACAAAAACGAGGACACACAAAACATCATATTCAGTTACATGAAGAACGTTTGAAAACACAAATCCTAGGTCAACTACAAATGACTTTGAATGAGCAGTACTAAATAACATCAAAAGCATTTTCCAACCACCACAGATTTTGGATGCTTTTTCCACTTTGCGAAAAATATTCAGTCTCTTGAACTGCAATGGAAAACACTTAACTGATTAAAAGTATACGGGCACTTGCATTTGTTTCACACAAAATGATGTCACTGACACATTTAATGCTATGGCGGCCTCTTTCAATAAAGCAGATGAAAGAATAGCAACTTTTTGGCCTATTTGGAGAGCACTTGGCTCAGTACTATTACTTGAGGGAGATCAAGGTAACCCACGTTTGAGATTGAAATGTGGATGTCAAAAGCAGAGCTCCAGACAACCTGCCCCAACCAATAATTCTCTGGAGAGCTGGCCACCAAGCTTTCAACCAATGCATGGTGATTACACACCCATCAATTTGTAGACTAAAAGAACAAGCCAGTAATGAAATTTTGACCAAGCAGGCTGCAATGGGATTGAACACAAGACCACAAGACAAAAGGTACAACCCCATTAATAACTGCCTGAAGACACTAGTTTCCAACTGTGCCAATGAAGACAGACTTGCATATCTGAGGGTGACTGCTCATAATTTGTGACTGGTATGATTTTTAATTCTCTATGATTCACTGCACTAATTTCAATCATTAATTTACTACATTTCTATGGTTGTTTTAGAACATTTGTGTTGATGTGTTTGTAATAAACTACTTATGTATTATTATATTATATTTCTTATTATTGTCAGCATAATGCCTATCGGTATACTATCCACACGTTAAGTAGCACAAAACTTAAAAAAACAAATTAAATTATTCTTTCTGGACACAGTCTGTATTATAAACTCGCTTTCACAGCTTACTTACAAAATGGTATTCTTTTGCTTTGCTTAAGAGATTCAGCCAACAAATTCTGCCAAATAAAAATTAAGCAATTTTGTACTTTTTTGTTTTTTTTTTCCTCAGCAAAAATGAATGGATTTTTGTTAGATCATTCAGGAATTACTTACAATCTTCTCCTGTTTCATTCAATCTATCTTCTCTTCTGCTCAAGCTTGTTTTCCTGCCTTGCACATCATCAATCTCCTGCTGCAGATTTTGCTCCAGGTCCTCAAACTCAAACTACAGCAAGTGATGATAAAGAAATAAAATAAAAATAATAAAATAGTTACAAAAAAAGATAAAAGTAATTTGTATTCAGTTATTTCAGCTTTTGCCATAACCACACATTAGTAAGAACTTAATGTTTTTGGTAATCACCTGGCATTGATCACCAGGGTTATTTAGCACACCCAAAATAATCTTTCAGTACTGTTAGTAACAGAAAGATTGCTGGAATCTAAGTACATTAACTACTTCTAGTAATGAAAGCAAACTGGTAAAAATAAAGTCCAAATAACCTTATTTCTATATATGTTGCAAAAATCTACAAGACCTCATTCAAATGTGACTACACATGCTGTATAATAGATGTTTTTAGCAATAGTGCAGATTCAGACACACACAACATTTTTAAAAACCCCAAAACCAGTGGGCAGGAAGTGCACACCCCAAACCCAGCATTCATCATCATGTTTTCTCTATTTTTTAATATCAGGAGATTTTAGAGCCAGATTTGGAGATTTTCTTTTACCATCTAAATATATTGGTAGCCTACTGATGAATATGGGGCAGCTAACATGTATCAAATGTGTAAAAGTTTTCAAGAACCAAGATCATTCTGAGGATAAAGTTGTCACAAAAGCAGTGGGAAAGGCAAAGACCCATGTATAACTGTGCTGAACTATATACAGGTATTAAAACCTTGTTTGTTTTTTCATTTTTGTTTATATTATTATTTTAAAAAATGAACAATCTGCTTTTAGTATATCAAAGACTCACAATAACAGAAAGAGTATTAATTAATTAACCAATTCACCCTTAGCTTAGCCTCTTGGGCATTTTTCATAAAGATTTGATACTGTTTGTTAAGTTTATAAAAAACTGCTTATAGGTTCCATCAGTGAAAGGACCTCAGCAGAACCCTACAAACAAATAATTCATTTAGTTTACAGACAAAAAGATATGGATATCATAATAATTTGAACATTATAGGCTTCACACATGCATGTTTATTCCACGACAAGTGTACAATAAATGTATTAAAAATCAGTTTCAGTATTTTGCATGAGCAATTTCTTGCAATGTGTAGACATATTCTTTTTGTGAAATTAGCTTTGGTCCTTTGATTCTAAACTGTCTATCCAGGTGCTCCCTCCATGGGTGCTTAATAGGGTTTGCTGCAATCCATTCCAAATCTTTCAAGATGTAGTGCATATGCATACATTGTTATTCTATCTCCTGCAATGTGGTAAATACATAAAGAACGACATCCATCAATAATGTAAGATCCAACTTATGTGCTACAAATACCTGCTCAAATTTGCTTCAAATGACCATATATGGCTCAATGTAACACAAACCCTGTCTCAACAATTATATGTCCAAAAGTGAACTAGTAAAAATTTTAGACTTGTTCAGTGAAGAGTATGAATGGCACATATAAAAGAGCTGCAAGTACAATATTGCAATTGCACATGTTTAGGCAATGGCCTTTGAATGTACATCTGTCAGATTTGTGTTTAGTGATTACTTACACCTTCCTCCCTACACACATTTGGTCAAATCACAATATGTATGAATGGCAAAAACAGATGAGTAAATATCTTGGCTAATATGCATTTTTGGTAGCACATTTTATAGTGGTGCTAATGTGGTAGTATTAGATAATAAATCACAAAACTAACCCATTTCTTGAAGCTCTGTTTTGAAAGGCATTCTTATTGTTATTATTATGGCAAAGACCTGCATACTCTGTCTGTGAATATGAATGAATGAATGAGACAGATAATAACCAAAACTGCTTATGATTTATAAAATTATCAAAGTATAAAATTATACTGAGAAATCAGTTGAACAGTAGCAAAACAGCAATATCAGAAATGTGTGGCATCATAATTACATAGCAAAATTTCAAGCATGGTTAAAACATTTACAAATTAGTTATCTTGTTCCAAAAAATGTCTCTATTGTTGACAAATGTGTCCAACGTAGGAACCAATATCTAAAGTCCAAGAGAAGTTATGCACTTGATGCGTAGTAGTAGCTCTGTGTATAAGAAAGTTTGGATTTGATCATCACTAAAAGCAGTGGAAAAGAAAATGCCATCAAAATGTGAACTTTCCTAAATAATAATTGCTTGTGCATTATATTTGGTGTGCAATTTTATTATACCAAATACTGAAAAAGTATCATAATATTCCTGGTATACATATGTATGGAGTTTTTTTTTTGGTGGGTGTTGCTACTGTACTGGAATTTCTCAACTAGTGATTTTTCAGCAATGTTTCCTGACATGGATTTAAGCATAGTCATGGAAAATAGTCTGCTAGTGTTAGTTCCATCAGTAAGATTATGCAAATGTTTTGAAAACTGCTACAGTAGTCAATCAGAGCTAATCATCTGCTCCACTAGCCAAGATTTCTAATGGAATGCAGATCCAAACAATTCTGGATTATCCTGGGTGGCATAAAGTGTTCTGTCAAATTTGGATAAAACATTTTCAATGGTGCTAAAACCTATATAATTGTGCTTTATACAAAACTTTGAAAATTTAAGGTAACTGTTCAGGCAAATTCACATTTTGGTGAATTAAAAAAAAAAAAAGATTTTGAAGAAAGGATGGAGAGCCAATGACTAGGTTTACACTTACACCCATGTAATCACCAATAAAGTATCAAAAGTACTCTATATGTAAAACTGGATCACTGTAGTTTCAAGCTACACAAATGTGATAAATGTAGCTGAGGTATACATATACACATTTGTATCAGATTAAGGAGAACAAAATTCAAATTTTAACAAAATCAGCAGCAGGACATTAAACAAAATAGAGATTTCAAACAAAGCCTAGTCAAGGATTAGTCTAAAAATTTCCATTTGGTTTGAAGTTATGCCTTTTTTTTCAAATATATATTATAGGAGTCAAACCACCCTCTGGTCATTTAGATATCTCACACGTCTGTTAATATTCTAAACTGTCAAAATACAGAAACAGATTAACTAATTCGTCACACACCTTACCATTCTTTTAGTGATAAAATCTAGGTATATTTTCATTCTCTTTCTATAAAAAAAAATCATTTACCAAGTGACAATACTTGGCTTGGGTTGTTTAATTTGTTCAAAATTTAAGATTTGTTAGTATGTCCACAAAAACACTACTCTAATTTTTTTTACCTTCAAATTGATACTCTCCAGCCAATTTTCTTATATGTGAATCTCTCTTCTGAATATTCTCTTTATTTACCTGTTGAAAGAGAAGTTTTTATTTTTTTGAACTTGTTATTCAGGATAATCAATTAGTAAAAAGCAACAAAGGTTTTATAAACTATCTAAACTTTAAATTTAGTGCCAGTCAAACAACTTATTGTAAGTAAATTTCATTTATTCAGTCACCATCTCATCTAATCTAAGACTAACACCAATGTGGAACCAGTCAGTATCATATACTGAAATATTGTCTTTGTTGAGCAACTACTGGTGAACAGAATTTCTCACAACATTCTCACACTGTCCACTAGTCTCTGATGTTCTGAGGCTTATGTGATCCCACCATGCACAAACTTTACATTAATCAAGTTATTACTAATCATCTTTATGGGTTAACTCTCACTCAACTCGAACTGTGTCCATTTGCCATAAGTTCAACCTTCTGTGTACTGTTTTCATTAACAGCTCCTGCCAGTTGCCCATGGCAAGGTCTATCTCAGAGTTGTTTCTCCACTTTTCACACAATTCATACAGCATACTATTCATCATAATCATCAATGCATGTGTCCATACAGATTCATCACACAATGATGAATCTCAATCAGTAAAATCTACTCAGCTGTGAGATGCTCAAATTACTAATCTACTTAACATATGGATCAAGCATTTTAAACTGCTGTAATATGTTATCTCCAGGTGAATAAAAGAAATGAAACTTTCAGAATAGCAGCAGCATATAAAAAAAAACATTGTGTATGATTTTTATTACCATATCACTCAACATTTTCACAAAATAAATAGGTATTATTAGGTCGTTACAAAAGTTTTGTTGGTTTTTATATTATATTAATTTGGGGTTCATTTTTTGCATGCTTGAGGTTTATATAGATAAGTTATATATTGTTTTGTAGCGTGTGCTTTGGCATACATTGGCAAAGCCTACCTTCTTAAAAAATACAATGGATATTTGTTTCGGGGTTCTGAGTAAAGCATGGATAGAAATAATTTTTGTGCCATTTTTCTTCACGAGTTCAAACTGGGTCACAAAGCTAGCAAGGCAACTAGTAACATTAAGCAAGATGGGGCGGGACACAGTGAATGAGCACACAGTACAATGATGCTTTGCAAAGTTTCAATTGGGAGGTGTGAGGCTCGAAGATAAAGAACATAGCAGATGTCCTTCTAGCTGTGATGACTACCGTCTGAAAGCCTCGGTTGAAGCCGATCCAAAAAAAACAGTGCGAGAAATTGCTCAAGAGCTTGACGTAAGCCCTGAAACTGTTTCTGGCCAGGTGAAAAAGTTTGACAAGTGGGTGCCTCACGAGTTGAATGAACAACAACAAAATTGTTGACTGGAGATCTGCTCTTCACTTGTTATGAGAAACAAAATCCATCACAGCTGAAAGGTACTGTCGTGAATTAAATGTTGATCATTAGAAAATTTCCCAACGGCAGCTGGCACTGTTGAATCAGAGAGGCCCAATCCTGCTCCACGACAATGCTCATCTTCATACTGCATAAGTGACTCTTCAGAAAATAAACATGTTGAGGTTCAAAATTCTCACTCACCCAGACTATTTACCAGACCTTTCTCTCTACCTTTCAAGCAGCTCGACAGCTTCCTTTGTATGAAATCCTCCAACCAAGCAGCAAATGAAACGGCCTTCCAACAGTTTATCAACTCCATTAATCCAGATTCTTTTTTCAAAATGTTATAAATGCGCTTGCACAAGTGCACTGATTATAATGGAACTTACTTTGATAAATAAACCTCACGTTCAGAAACTATACAAGTCTCATTCTTGCAGTTAAAACAAACCAACAAAACTTTTGTTACAATTTGATTAAAGCTTGACTTTGGTTGGAATGTCATGCCTTTGTTTTGTTTCAATCTACTCAAATCATAAACATTATCATAACGACAAACCAAAAAAATGTGTATAATAAATGAAAAGACATGGATTGTTTTTGTGCTCTCTCCTTAACACACAAAGAAACAGAATATGAAAGATGCAGATTTTAAATATTAAATCATGAATAATCCAGCCTGGAAAAATGTTAGGTTGGTTCATCCACAACTTAAAAGTGAAAACATTTCTGAATGAATACTGCCCATACTTGTCCTCAACTACTGTATAATGGAAGCTTCAAAGAGAAACAATTTATCCAATTCTTCATTTTTTATAATCGTCCTCTGGCAGCACTTGACAATTATATAAGCAACAGTTTAAATTTACTGAGACAAACCTGATATAGATAAGTTATTAACAAGAAATATTTTAGTTCTGGAGTAAGTAAAGTCTATTAATTTCTCAGAATTCAGTGTTCCTGTCCCTAATGATTTTCCTTCCAATACTCATTAGTAAATTTACTTTTTTAAAATTTCTTTTTAGAAGAGGGTATGACATATAGCGAAGGGTCTTATATTGAGAAGCATCAATAGAGCTAAAGAAATTCAGGTAAAATCTAAAAGCTACCACATGGAGGCAGCAAACCAGAACAGGAACTTTGGGTATAGGTGAGACTCACTTTGGCTTCCTGTTCTAACTTGCCCAGATCTAGCAGCAGCTTGGATTCAGTTTTCTGCAAATGTTTTGCCTTACTGATCAGTGTCTCTTGCTTGAACTCAAGCTGAAAAATGACAAGGTGAAAACTCATGAAACTATACTTATCTTTAGGTAAGAGAAAAAAATATTCAGAAAAAAAGAGAATAGTAGTTCTTTTGAAACAACAACATTCTGCTCAAACCTACAATCAAAGATACCACAGAGTCGGTTCTGCAAGTATAGGAAAGACCCTGTTTACATTTGAAGTATAGGACTATATTCTGTACTGTAAAGAAAAGATAAGAAAATCTAGAACAAGTTTATCCAAAACAGTTGAGTCTGCCCAGTTAAATTTGTTCACATTTGTGAAATCTAACAGACAAGTTTGAGATTTAGAAGCAGGTTGTTTCTTATTGCCCCTCAGAGCAGCAATGTGTCAATCAGGACCAGATACCCTTTCTATGAAGAAACTAAAATAAATCACAACGGTAACAAACCTCGACCTGTAAGTCTTCCATCTCTGCTAACTTGGTTTGAAATTCATTCAACTTGCTTTGAAGTTTGTTGGTGGAACCTGCAATACAGAAAAGAACATCAGCATAGCTTCTGAGACAGCCTGACACAATCGTAACAGCATAAATAACATTGGCAGGTTTGCTCGAGAACAAAACTCATACTCTGCAAAGCCGTAATTCTAACTTCCCACAACCTCAACATACTTTTACTTTACAAACAGGAGTTATGTAGAATGGAAGAAAATTATTAAATACATTGCTTGCCATCTAGATGTCAAATACACACCTCAAATATGTAAATTTTGTCTCTAAATACGTACATTTATGGCAGCTGCTAAACTAATATGGCAAGTAACTGAACTTTATCACTAGAACACAATCTGAAATGAATTCCTTATCTGCAGTATATTTTCAGTGATAAAAGTAAAATGATTATTTTAAGTCAGCAGAGCAGGAAGCTTTAAACAAAACCTCAGCTAGTCTGTTTTTTTTACAAATATTTATACTGTTCTGCTTCCGTATTTGTTCAGGTGTAGACTACTAAATAGCTACTAGCGCTACTAATGCCTAACCAATAACATCTCTTATTCAGCACATAATGTTACACAAACTGTCAGAAAAATATTTATCATTATACAATCCTTATCTGAAATTTTAAAATTTTAACTGTGCCACAATGAAAACACCTCTGTCCATAAATCAGTATTACTAATAAAAAATGGTTAAATGTCCTAAAACCTTTTCTAAGACATCTTATCACCTCACCCGAGATCCTACTGACTTCGAAACACACTTTGCAACGTTTTCACAGGGTTTTGCCCTTTTCTTCTACTAGTGTATACCAGTGCATACATTTTATTATGAAATATAAAGTGTTGGCCAAAATTATTACTTCCCAAAATATTTTACATTTTTTTTTATTCAAGTGTAATTATATCCACAACTTAGGACATTTATTTTGTTGAAATAAAAGTCAAAACAATATTTTGGGTGATGTCACTGCTTTATTACTACTCAACCAACTTCACAAGAGAAAGAATGTACCCTAAAATATTGAAACTGTAACAAGAAATGAACACAATATCTGGTAGGTTATGTGATAATTATGCCCACCAGTGTATGTCTGGTAATTTTACTGAGGTCTTGTGACATTTTTCTAGTAAGGAGCTCATTACAAAACTTCCCCAGGTAAAGAGCTTTGGATGCAATGTAGAGGGGTTTCTTTGAGTTGGGGGGGACATTATTCAGGTTTTTAATCCAACCTCCAATCTATTTATCTCAATTTGTATAAATCAAAGCACACAAGCACCCGCTAACTACAAGTTTAGATCTCTCCACTAATGTATACATAAACCAGACGGTACCCGAACAAATAGCCAACAAAACCACCCAAAAAAGTGGATAAAAGCACAAGAAATAACCTGGAGAACAAAACCAAACAAAAAGTACCTTAAGCTCTTCAATTGCCTTTTCCAGCTGTTTCTTTTCACCAGATAATTTTTCTGAAAAGTAAATATAATAGTTTCTTTTGCCACACTTTTTTTTAAAGTTTATGTGGTTTGGAGAAATTTTTGCCTGCAGTAGGTAAAGCAAATGTCCCATTTCACTTGTTAATACTAGTTTAGCTATAACATCATAGGGCAGGAGTCTTTATTTTTCACACTGGCTGTATTTGGCTGGACCTCTTAACAAGATGAGGTGGATAATGCATATGGTTAATTACCCACAAACATTTGCCATTAAGAAATAATATTATTTACTAGGTTTGCCATCTGCTCACAAACCTTACGGGGAAGGAAAAGAGAAAGAAACTGCTTCTTGACAAAATAGTATTGCAGAAAATGTAAATCAAAAATTTAATTAATTTAGATTTTTGATAACTTGATATGATGAGTAGTTGTTTTTTTCCTTCTTATTTAGAAACAACAGTAATGAAACCATTCATTTTCAGTAAACTGTTCTACAAAATATTTTACTCAAAATTGATCAATCTAATTTTGGTCTAAACCCTTCATATTCTATCTATATATTACTAAAACTCTGATCTTGTATGTATGTAGGTATGTATGTTCCCGAGACTCCGTCTAAATGGTGCAAGAAAGCGCTATAACTTTATGGTCACCTTACTCTCGCCATCCAACTGCGGTGTGCAGTAGCGAGTTTCGTTTAAATCGGGCAACCAATAATGGAATTATTAAGACTTTTGTAATCATTACTAGCAAACCATGTGTTTGAATTTAGGGGCTGTTTTGTCCTAATTTATCAAGAACGAGGAAAGAATGATCCTAATTGGTCGAGGGCAGTGTCGTAGAATGGGCCAGGCCAATCCTAATTGGTCAAGAGCAGTGACGTAGAACGAGGAAAGGCTGATCCTAATAGGTCGAGAGCAGTGACGTAGAACAGGGTTTGCAGTTATTTGGACCATAGCGTGAGGTGCCTGGAGGTTATAGTTGAGTGTGCAGCAACAAGGTTTATTAAGACCTTTGTAATTATTACTAGCAATACAGTGTGTTTTAATTTTGTGGTTGCCAAGAATGTTGTGATTAAACGCGTGCCTCATTAAACAATGACTCCTGATGTAAATGCTCAACTTTTCATAAAAAAAGTTTGATCACTCGATAATATTAAAATTGTGTGTTGTCTTTTTGTCATCAACCGCTGTCACAATGGGAACCCACGTCTAGTATATATTAATTATACTGTACCCTAGTTTCAGGAACTACACAACATTTTTTTTAATCTTTAGAAAAAGCACTGCATGAAATTTCGAGTTTCCATTCAATGAAAGCAAATGAAAACTGAATCCATCTCGGGCTAGTTTCTGCTTGTGCAATCTGCACATTGCCACGTTTCCAGATGATATCTGTTAATAAACACCTGATATTTCATGCAGTGAACTCAAAGGTTTCTGAACAAATCAGATTTATAAAAGGAGGTTGAGTTTGATACAGCAAACGTTACCAATGTCATTTGTTAGTTTATTGATGTTGGCTTGTATGGACAGGAGATTGTCAAGCTTTTCCTGAAAAGAAAATTATACAGAATAAAATAGATACTGCAGATAATGTCAAATTATCGCTGCTACAAAAATTTTTGGTCAGTGAAAAGATCATGAGCTGACTCACCCAGGTAGGCTAATAAAAGGGGAGGGATGGATGGATGTTAAAAAGTGAGGACAATCTGCCAAAACTTTATTAAAAATAGAAAAATCTTTATCTTTCCACAAGATCACTACAAACATGCCTATAAAATTACTTACTATTTAAATCTACATTTCAAAAATCAGTTTAACATCAAGTTCTCCAATAGAATGCAGTTCTATTCAGCTTGATGTTGGAGTTATTCTCAGCTGAGAGGTCATGCCAGCTATTAATA
Source organism: Nautilus pompilius (assembly GCA_018389105.1). Classification (NCBI taxonomy): domain Eukaryota; kingdom Metazoa; phylum Mollusca; class Cephalopoda; order Nautilida; family Nautilidae; genus Nautilus; species Nautilus pompilius. The sequence continues at coordinate 12,931 of JACATO010002366.1, forward strand.
AACAAACTACTGAAAACCATCAAAATTAATTACTATATAACTTCTGGCAGCCAGTTTAGATTAGAACTCATATTGTGCAACTCCTAATATTACTGATGTGTATAAAACCCCTTTTCCTCAAATGTAAATCACATCTTTAAGTAGTTACACCCGCTTTAACAACATAACTTGACATGGTCATTAGTCACCAAATTCAATGAAACAACTGTGAGATTATAAACTACAAGAAATGTTGACAAAAGAGAATTTTGAAGACAGGAACATAAAAAGTTTGATGAAACAATAAAATTAGATCCCTCAAGTGGTGATAAAAGCTCACATAAAAAGCACCGTAGATAAATTCTCATAACAATAAATTTTATTCAGTAATTTGAGGGGTAAATAAAATAAAGTTTAGGTTCAATTCTAATCTTGCTGTAAGGGCCACCAAAGGTGTCTGTGGGAATGAATTTACTCAAAATAATATATGGCAGCATCTGCTCACAGTATGAGGGAAAGATAGCAGAGTCTAACTGGAGGCTTGAAACTTACCTCAACTGGCTGCAACTGTTCCTATGGATTTTTCCAATTCTTTATGTTTAGCTTGGTCGGCTTCTAGATTTTCTTTTAGCTGTAAAAACAAACAACACACAATCACAGGAAATCAGTTTTTTAAAAATCAGATCAGTGTTTCTACAAAGTTAAATTAAACAATATCAAAAACCATGAAAAATATTTTTGTTTTAAATGAAAGAAAAATTAGTTTTGACTGTGCATGATAATGTTTATAACTTGTTCAGTCAATCTAATCTCTTTTCTTTCCAAGAACAGTAAAAACTACTGAAAAAACAAATGTTCGTCCATCCCCCTTCCTCTATTTCTTTCTTTTTCTCTCTTTCTAAAAGCATTAAAACTAGCAAAAAATATCACACATCCACTAAACAACTCACCTCACACGCCTTATGCTTGTACTCCTTCAGGTATTTGATATCACGCCTGTACAACTTCACATTGGCATCCTGAAAGATGTACAAAAAAAATACATTAGCATAAAAAGGGCAAAGACAAGATTAAAGTTATTATGTTTAAATTTCCTTATCCTCTAGCAAACTTAGATTTCCTCAGTTTGAAAATTTAGGTAATAACTTTCTTAGAAATATAAAAAGTGGAAAACATTAGCATTATTATATGCAATAAGTTAAATGAAAATTGAAAGTGAGCGTAGTAAAACCAAGAGGGGCACAGGTATGTTAAGCTATACAAACAGTTAGGGTTCTGGTTCCTCTGTACAAATCACTAATCAGATCCATCCTGGAGTAGGCAGACCAGACACAGAATCCTCACCACTTTGTTTCATTGAATATTCAAAGACAATTTTAATAGAATGATCTGATGTGTCAGCAGTTATAGTCAAGAAAGAGTACAAAAGTCTGGAATGTCTGGTTTGTTGTAATAGCATTTTAAGAGAGACATGACAGAAAAATTCAAAATCTTCTTCAGGTGAAAAAGCATCTATTAAAGGAATTAGCTACCTCAGGCTGATGCTCAAGGTGATCATGCACAAGCAGGCGAACACACACACAAATCGGATTGTGTTTTAAAATCTTGTTTTTAACAGTTGAGTGAACACTTTCTCCACCTTAACATCTCAACTTTGAGTTACAGGCCAGTTTGACTTAACTTTTGCTAAAACAGACAGAGAGAAATAAACCAGATCCATACCAAATTAACACATAATGGATGTCTAAAAAATAAAATGAAAAAAAAAAAACCTTTTTTAATTCATAGTTGACAAAATCAGATTACTATTTACTATTAAACTAACAATTTTGCATACTATTATACACTGGAACTTTATAGTGTTAATTTTTGTTTGAGTTCCATCTTTGTATGGCAAAAAGTACCCTTCACTTTGCTTTCTTTTTTATTAAACACTAGTGCAATATTCACAGTTTGGTCAGTCTCATTTTCCAGAATATTCTCTTATCACTGCTTATGAGGCATAGGCTCAGTTTCATATATTCTTCTATAGTTATGAGCATCTAACTATGCTATTCATTGTTGAATAGATATGTTGTTGAGTTTCTGTAAGTTAAGAACTAAAGAGCAGTGCTTGGCAACGAGGATTTAGACTTGTTTACAGGGAGAGGAAGCAGAAAGAAACTTATAGACACATCCAACAATCCAGCCAATCTATTGCAGAAGGTGTTGTATCTTTGTGCAAGAAATTCCATTACTGCAATTTTAGAAATACTGTGAATCATAATCTGTGATTGTCTTATCATGGAATCTGTTCAACAATGATTTGCTAAAAGTCTCTTCAGGAGAAGCTGGACATCAAAAGGTGTACTGAAATTGTCATGGCATCAAGCATGCTGAGACAAATGTCATTTAAATTCAAGAAAAAACTAGAGCACAGAAATTAAATTTAGAAAATATTAAATGAACATGTGTATTTTAAATAATACATCTTTCAAAAACAAAATAAGTAATTTTTCAAAAGTATTCTGCTAAATGGTAGTTTTATTAAGTTTTTGTTTGATTTTAGTTTCCTAACATAAGATTTTTAAATAAGTGGATATCTTGAAAATTTATGAACCTAGTTAGACAGATATAAAAAGAAAAGAAATGAGGGTGTTACCTGCTCCTGCTTGATTTTCCTGATACAGTCTAAAGCCTTAACATAGCGTGTGGAAGCAAAATTGGCATCAAATTTATCCCTCAAGGCTTTTCCTTCACTAAGTGGCCTACAAAAAAGCAGCGAACAAAAGATTAAAGTCTAGTTTAAATAATGGAGAAATTTTAAAAAATAAAATTTAAAAGAATATATTCATATTTATAATGATCAAGTAATATTTCTTGCTTCAGAACAATCTTTTGTAAAGGGATAGTCTCTGTGCAAAAACTTAAAATCATTGATTTCCCAGAAGTCTAAAAAGAACTTCCACATTAAATATTTTATAAAAAAATTACAGCAGCAAATGGTTATCCATTAAAATTTGAAAATCAAGTATCTAGTGCTTTAAGTCAGTCAGATAGTGTTTCCAAAACATTATTTATCTTGTGCTAACCATTTTCAGGTATTTAGAGAGTTTGGTTGCAGAAACTACATGGCCTAAAATAAATTATTTTCTCAAATACTATTGAGGATAGTACTTCACATTTAAGGACAATCCCCCACTTCAGGTCTCATGTAGTTTACTACATTAAATTTTGAGACTGTAGTTATACATAGATTACACTGATAAAAGCATCTATGAGAAGTTTGTTTCTCTTTTGTCTGGTCAACCTTGATTTTGCCTCACTTACCCATGTGGCTGGCAGTTAATAGACATAGGTAATGTCAGGATTTTGGGAAAGTCCTGTTCAAAGTCAAAGTTAAAATTCGTGGAATTTTTTTCCTCAAATATGATTGTTATTAATTTGTATATTTACCATTCACACACTATACATTATGTATCCTGTCAGTCTGATTGTGAATTTCCCTTTTGTATGTGTTGTGGAGTTTTGATTTGTTTTTCTGTTAACAATGGATAAATTTACACCCCAAAATGCCACTGACATCCCCTTGTTTCTTTTCAGTTCTACTTAAATTTAAGATGTTTCATTCTGAATATATGTGAAAAATATAATCCAATCATGCATGGAGCTCTGCGCAGCATCTGGCTCTTCAATTTGAGTTAATTTTCTTGAGATTTTAGTACATCATTCACAATGATGTGGAAGATACTACCTGCATGGTTTGGAAAGTAGTACGCAAGCAGATATGGAAGCATCTCAACATTAGAAATCTGCAAGGTGAAAGCATCCAGCATTAATGAGCACACACCAAAAGTGAAATGTTTTCTACAAGGGCCTAGTGCTGAAACAGTCATTTAAAACAATTTATCCAAAATGGATTGCTAATTAGTAACATCTCCAAATCATTTGCTCAAAACATTCAACTATTAGATCCTCAGTTAAGACCTACTGTCTGTTTTTAACAGAAAGTTCTTTCACAAGTATTAGTTATAATAAATTTAATTAAGTGCAATCAGTTTTTCTAACAATTAGAAAGGCAGCTGCCAATTTAAAAAAATTAATATGAAAAAATTTTATTTTCACTTACATCTGTATCGCTTAATTATTTAAAAGAAAATTTGAATTGTAATCATGTTCATTCATAGTTAACAGAGTTCCAGCTAGCTTTAGCATGGCGCCACGCCAGCCTCTGGCTACAGCGCCATGCCTCTTTTAACAATGACATGCCCTAATTTTACTATGCCATGCCCCAAATGGTGCAAAACAACAAAACCCAATTTTCCTTTTGTACAGGTATACAACCGCTGCATGCAGAACTTTTTGAGCGTCCCTGGCGGGAATTTCCAGCTCTGCGGAGTTGTAACTTGTGCGCGTGCGCATTATACGCCATTTAGTTTACGCTTCGAAGCATAGCACGAGTACACAAAAGAAAAAAGCGGCAGTCTAAGAGTATTGTATTCTTCAACGTTTTAACATACAATCTAGCCAATTCAAGGTCGTCAATTAAAGCTATTGCTTTCTTATTTTGAGAACTTGTAAATGATATATACATGCATGACTTGTTTGCAAATAAATTGAACTTGTAGGTTTGATATGATTGCATAAGTTAGTAATACTTCACTTAACACCTACTCATACTAGTATTAAACTGTTATTTATCAATTTGTCTTGTCATTAATGCATAAATGTGCCCACAATACATTCTTCTGCACCGTGACTGCACGCGATGTGCCCAGTTTTATAATATTTACCATGCCCGTTTGAAAACCTAGCTGTACACTGGTTAATTAGACTTGTATTTATGAAATGCTTTGACTTTACCTTTGGAAAATACACTGTTCAACATCACAATCATTACCACAAACATAACATAAACAGTCCAGGTATTTTCTCTGCAAAGTTTGAATGATTCAATTCAGACATATAAAAGTTAACAAACCGCATTTGTATACAAGAAATTTAGAATTACTGCAGAGAATAAAGACAGGTTGTTGATTTGGGCAGGATTCAATGTCAGGCACATGGATGTAGTTATCGCATGCATGAACTCACTGAGAAGTTTAGCAAAACTAGATTTGTTTTGACCTTTTATAAAGAAAATTAACTCGTGCTTCTTTCTCTGTAAGTTAATGTTAAAATATTTTTAACATTTTATGACTATAAACCATATAGACATCTTTAATACCCAGCAACATATGTGCATTAACTGAGCAATTAATTTACCTACCAGTTTGAATCGTCCTGATGGAAGAATATCACCTTTTCCAACACTGGCTTAGAAACTACAAGAGCTGTAACCATCTAAAAATAAAATAAATAAAATAAAGAAAAAAAAATAAAATATATATGTATGTAAAGGAATAAATTATTTATTTCTACTGTTAGTTGTATAGCTTTTAGTTATTATATCCAGCTCGGGACCCAGAAAAAAAGGGAGGAGGAGGAGGAGGATGAAAACATGACTAGTACAAACATTCCTGATCCAGCCACACCAATGAAAAAAAAAAACCACATAAATCTTCTGACTAGAAGTGAAGGAAAATCACAGAGGGCTGACAGAATCCCTGCTACTGGCTACAACAGTATAACAAAAGTACCACGTACCTTGTCATCGTTCATGGTAAGCTTAACTAAATCCTAAATACAATAATAATAGTAGTAATTTAAAATGGGAGATAAACTACACCAGAGAAGTCATCCTCCCCTTGATAATTTGTACATATATTAGTGTGTTTGAGCATCATCATTGGTATACACAAGGCTACATAATCTCTGCTTTACAGAACGTGTATCAGATGAATCAAAAAATGCAGATTTCAGAGTTGGACAAATAAACGAAAACATCATTCATTGACAAATTCTATATCACAATTTATACAAGCAAAATTTCTCCATACTATCATTTTTATTTTTAGTATAGTTATGGCCTTTTCTGATGACCTCAGGAGACTCCCTGGTGGTCATATACTATGATTAATCATTATTTCTTTCAAAATGGTCAAGAAGGCAAAAAATCTATTATACAAAGCAACACCCATTTATGCCCTAATATGAATAAACTTGCTCTGAATAATTAAATGTAAATACTAAGAAAGTCACACATTTAGCTTAAAATTCCCTAAAACCACCTCTGTAACCTTGCTAATGCTTGTTAACAAATTTAGGAAAAGAAAAGCTGAATAAAATTCCAGCACACAGCAGGATTTCAAGAGCCGTACAAAATGAGTTATTAAGGGGGTTTTTCTTATGCAAAAAAAAAAAAATAAAAATAAAAATCAGTTGTGCAAGAACATATCGGGATAATAAGAGTCTGTCTGGTAGGGATGAGTCTCAGAGCTGGTTAAGTGTGTTTAACAAACCAAGGGGCAAAATAAATTAATGGCAATAACATCTGATGGCTATGATCAACGCATTTAGCAGCAACTTCACTTGAGTAGACACAAAATTAAGTATTAATTTGATATTAATTAGTATACACAATTTGTTGCTTAATTTTCTCCCATTACCTACTTTTAAAAAAACATTCCAAAGCAAAAATTATTTCATCACCTTGTATGGCAAAGATACTATTGTTCATTTGGATACTAACAAAGATCATTATAATAGACATGCATGATGAGCTGAGGTTGTTTCAATTATGATGATTGCTTTACATGAAATATTATTGATTCTAACCAAGTTGACATTTGAAATCTGTGACAAAACTGCATAGTACCTCTCTGTCAATGTCACCACATTTCTGAGTAATGCTTTTATTTTCCTCATCTGGTCCACAACATGCGATGATGCCATCTAGCATCCACATTTCGACTTTCTTTGGCTGAAAAGTTGAACATTGCTGTAAAATGAAACATACCAATGTGTATCTACACAAGGGAAACAAAATTCATTGCGCACCATGATGACTGTTTCTCACAAATACATACATATCATTTTCAGGAATACTTTCATTAATAGTAAATCCATGGAAAACATACTAGATTCACTTTTCATTATTCTGTTTAATTTACATGAATAATTCAAATGAAATGTTGCTAGCAATTCACATACCTTAAAACGTATACAGTAGTCATGACCAAGCACAATTAATATAAATTCACCTCAAATGGTTCTTTACATTGCATGGCCCTAACCCAATCGGTGGGAATGTCTACCTGATAGGATACAATCTTCAGGCTTTGCTATATTATTACAGCAAAATCTTTAAATGCTGAATTCAGAAAGGTGTCCAGATTTTCTTATGTTCATGTAGAAGTAATTTTTATCCAGATCTATTACGATTTCTTTTTACATCAACAGAACTTTGATTTTGCAAGATTTTAATTTGATAATCACAGCAGACGGTAATACTGGGCTTATTAGGTCATTTTTTAATTGTAGTCAGTACAGTACATTGTATTATTGTATTTCTGCATTATCATCCACCAAAATTTTGTGTAACATCTACAAAAGATCATCATCTTGTAGGAAATTGGACAGTGACTGAAGTCAGTAGCGTATAGTATTTCTCAACTAGAAGCTCGCTGAAGGATATTTCTAAATTTAGGGTGGTCAGTTTAAAATTATTCCTCTGACAGACAATGAAATTGGCCCCTTGTGGTGACTTCGCCATTGAGAAGCCATTGTTGTATTAGATTAACCTCGCTGTTGTGGCCGACTACTTAGAGCCAGTGAGTGCACTTACAGCCTCATAAAACTGGTTTTCAAAGTCGGAGCCCTAACCCAACAACTGTCTCGCTCTCCCATCGCCCGAAGAAGCTTTAATTCATCTCCTCTCACCGGTCTTCCCCCCCACCTGTCCGACTGTACCGAGGAGCTCCAGAGCACGAGACACCAGACACCCAGTCACAGTCACTACCCGCTCTCCTAGTCGTTTAACATCAACATCATCTATCTAATTACTCCGTTATTTATTTCAGAAACCAACGAGATAATCTACTTGTAAGGAAAGACAGACAAACCTGAATAGAAAGAGACAGACACACACACATATCTCTCTCTCTTCATTCCATCGCTAGTCCCACCATCCGAGCAGACTACCTCTCACCTGAACTTGGCGCCATTTCCGAGCGGGAGACATCCCTGCGAAATGTGTCCTCTAAATGATATTTGTCCTATTTTGAAGGTAAATTTAAGTCAGAATGTTATTAATGATGGCTTAAAATATACATACATTTAAACCAAAATATTAATCATTTAATTTAACAACATTAGAGGTCAGCCTTAAACTTTATGTTCAATCCATATTTCGTTCCAAAATCATTTTGGCTAAAACCCTGTAGCTCCAGCACACGGGGGGACCGTTCGTTGTACCAGGAATTAGGCGATGGGAACAGAACATCTTAATGCATTAAAACAGTTTCTTTTTTTGTTTGCAAATATCAGTCCTCAGTGTCATTGTAGGCGGAATAGAGACTGATTCTGCTGAACCGAAACGATGGCGGCGGCAACGACAGTTACATAGCTGTAAAATGAGACAATAATAATAATAGTAATGTAGGTGCTGCGAAGTCGCAGTGCTTGGTGGTTGGGTCGTAGGAGATAGATCTTTAGGTAGGAGTCGATAGCTGGGAGATGGTTAGTGTTTGGGGAATAGGGGTTAGGGTGTTAGGGGTCGTAGGGTTACAAGTAGGGTAATTATGCCATAGTGGTAGTTAGTGTGGGTAGGTTAGTGGGAACAGGTTTTTATGGTTTTGAGAAAGTTGTGGAGTCGTTCGTTCGTCGTTGCACGAAAATTTGTTTCATTCGATCTCGTATCCGGTCCTTGTTTACGAGCGGCATCGTAAGCGGGGGGAGGGGGCCGATCGAAAGCAAAGGTTAATCGATGGCCGCGTCCAACGACACCGACCCCGAGTCGATCCGTCCCACAGGGTCGCAGCCACGAACCTTTTCGCAGTGGGTGATTTTCGTAGAAACCCCGACGGTCACACGCAAACGTTCCCCACGTTCGATATCGATCCCGATCGAAGCCTTGAATGCGTAGAATCGATAGCCCGTTCGAGACTCATCCAACGAGACCGACCGCGACTCGATAGGACGAACCCTCGCGGACAAAAAGAATTGTCCGTCCCGGGGGTGGGGGAGGTTGTACCGTATCGTCGTTTAGCGTCGTTATCGTAAATGCCGAACGAAGGGAACATACCATCCTGGTCGAGATGGATCGATATCGGATCGATGGTTGTGATGAATCGATGGCGGCGGAAACGGCGCGTGCAACGACACCGACGCCGAGTCGATCCCACGCACCCTCGAGGAATGGCGAACCTTTCCGCAGCGGGGGGGGGGGGTGGTCGCGGCCGCCGTAAGTTCCGAACGCGCGGAAACGTTCCCCACGGGCGAGATCGATCGTTACCAAAGGGTTAATCGTGATGAATCGGTGGCGGAATCAACGGCGGTTCTAACGACACCGACGGGGACTCGATGTCACCCACCCACCCACCTACGCGGAGAAAAAAATTTTCCGTCCCGGGGGTGGGGGGGGGAGGGGGGTTGCCCTCGAATTCTGAAATTTGCGTAATGTTATGATTTCAACTTTTCTCGATGAAGACGTTCTGGTGGGGTTAGGGTTAAGGGTTAGGTTTGGTTTAAATGTACATGATTAACAATTAGAGTGTCGTCCTGCTCAACTAGACTTACAGATATCTAAGGAGATTTGATTATGGATGGGGTGGAAAGCTATTGTGGCAAATCTTATTATTATGTCCAGGGGTAGGGTTAGTCTCCCGGGTCAGGGGTCAGGGGTCCGTTCTCCATGATCGCTAGCGCTCTTAAGGAACCCATTACCAGACTGACTTTTGGCCTATCGGAGGCACACCAACCTCTCTAGACCTAATCAAATCCCACATATTAATGAAGAGCTACACATGCGCCGTTGAACAAACATGGTGACTCTAGTTTCAACGATTACCTCCTCCGCTGGCTAGGTTACCTCCCAACCCATCTACTAATTCCAGTATTTCCCGAGATCGAAAATATTCTCCATGATCCTGGGCAGCTTGTTCAAGTTATGAAATACCTGCAAGGATGTGCAATCCATCCCTGCTTCTGTTAAAAATAATAAATATAATTCTTAATGCAGGTGCTAGCTCTACATCTACATACTAACAAATATTTGTTTCACACATACATCTTCAAACAATGTTTAGAAATAAAACATCTTCATTTTAAACCAATTGTAGTACATAATGATATAATATTTATTGAATTATGAGACCAAAAGCCAAGAGAAATGACCCTGGTTTAAAATAAATAAATAAAAAAGAATGGGGATACGGGGATACATTCCATCATCTCCAAATCAGTCATTTCTAGAAAAATTCTTGAAAACTATTCATCCTTAAGTAAAAACTCCTAATTTTAAATTCTAGTGCTTGTATAGACTGTGATATAATAGATAAGAAATATTACAAAATACTTTGTTTAAAAAACAAAGGAGTTTTTCAAAATACTATCAAGTTTTAAATTCTCAGTATTAATATTTATTGCATATTCCTTTTATAAAATAAGCAGTTTCTTCTACCCTGTGTAAATAAAACCAAATTACAATATTCCTTAAAAACAGGGTGGGTGAGTAAGTAGGAGGTATATTACTTATCTATTATAAAATTTGCTGCTAAAATAAAGCTAGTTAGGGTTAAGGTTTTGTGCATATAAATTTTGACTGTTAGGATATTTAATTTTTACGGGAAATGTTACAAAAAGTTAGCCATACTTAGGAATGATTCTTTAAGGTGGAAAACTATTGGTAGGATAAAGGCCAGCAGTCACAGGTCCATGTAACAGTGGCTAAATGTAAACAGAAGTGTAGCTTCTTAGCTATGGAGACAATTTCAAGTGGAGATATTGTCTAAAGTTTAGTTTTTAGGTTAACCATGGTACCCAACCTCAGCAGGTGATCATTAATGCATCTTTTTTGACTCAGCAAAACAGAACTTAAACAATAATCCAACTTTCTTTTGCTCTCTCTGTGACAACAGAGATATTGGAAAGGCACTCCATGGTATGTATCACCTTAACTTGTTGACATAAACAGCTATTGAACTGGTGGTATAAGCATTAAGCATATCACTGATTTTTATGGAAGCTGCGTCCACCTTATCAGTTTTTCATCAGTGGTGGCATTGCTGGGATTTTCTGGTTGATCTTCCAATATTCATGTTCAGTCATTTTTAACACACATCGAGTTACTGAGATCTTGGCCTGAAAACAAAGTTTAATGATGCAGAGATTATAAAAGACTGCATGGCAGCTGTTTGCAATGCTCTGTTTCAGAATTTCTTGAAGAGTAAACAGATAAATGAAGAAACATGGAAACTGCACTGCACTTGTCTGATACCATTTGTACTAGGAGAACAGATGATCTTTTATATGACTTATTTTCTACAATAATTGATGAATTGAGAAAATGCATATTTTTTAGCGTGACCATGCACACAACTCAATAGATCTGATATCAGTTTCATGATCAATTTTGTTTGTGTGATTTGTACAAATAAGGGAGTTGTAAAAGAAGAATTTCTAAGGATGATTCCAATAACAGGTCAGACATAAGTGATTGAATACTTGTAAACACTGAAGACATTTTTTGAAAACCACAAACCTTACTGAAATAAACTGATAGCCATGTGCAGGACTAAAAAAACATGGCAACCCAAAAGAATCCACTTAGAAACAAACTATCCTTTCTGATGACAATCAATGACACCAATAGTGAAAACCACAATCAGGCTAATATGAGAGTCCTATGAAAACCTGAGTAAGCCCACACAAACCATTATCTTACATATTATACACCACTAAAAGATTCAATAAAGCAATATACTGTGGATTTATTAACTCAAACAGCAACACCACCACAATTTCACGAATCACATTATTAGTTAAAAAATAAGGGGCAATGCAGGATAAGCAGAAATGATGTGTGCACGAGCCACAGAAAATACAGATGAGAGGAGATCCAAATAGTGAAGGGTTTACTGTCAAAAAAAAGGAAGACCCGTGGAATCAAGTCCAGCTTTTGATAGGGACAGTAGACTGAATCTGTACTGGCATGGCCTTAGGGCAGGGGTGCCCGTTCTTAAGTGGCCCGCCGGGAATTCTAAAACTACAATGGGTTATGGCCCCATCGTCTCTGACGACAGTAAATTTATTATATCAATCAAACCGAGCAAAGAACAACAGTTATTCGTTATTCAAAATGTTTTTTAAGAACGTGTGACTATCCATGAAGGATGCGTTCATTACTTCACTCGGATCATATTTTTTCTCTCAAATCTTTCCTCAATTTTCCCACAAACAGAGAAGTATTTATTAGTATTATAGCCGCCTGTCTCCCACGGCGGGCACTCCTCCCTGTCGCATCACTGGCGTCGGCGGCCCCACCCGCGGCTTCCTGTCGCCCTGATGGAAGCGCGGACCGGACAATACACGATGGCGACGGGAGCCGGAACTCGGCTGTTACTGCAGTGGGACTGACGTAACTAACCCTAACCCATCGGCCGGCTAAAGGACTCGGACCTCGACCGGACGCTCACCAGCCAGAGGCGTAGCAAGGGTTCTCAGCGCCCGGGGGCCACGACCCTTTTGGCGCCCCTCTGAAATGTTTTGATTATTTGCCCACTTAATGACAATCACAAAGAATTAATCACCGTCTCATAAAGAGCTGATTTAAAGTCACAATATCACAACTGCAAACGAAACATGCCATCATCTAAAAATGTGGTGAAGCTTTCTTAAAATGGAATTAATGACTTGCAGCAAGAAAAACTTAAAAATGAGCTACTTTACTTGACTTTTAGAAAATACTCCCCAAAAAAGCATTTCCAAATTATTCACCTTTTATTTATATATTCTCTCTGTGTTTAGTCAACTGAAGTTCATTTAAAATAATATTAAATATGGCCTGCCAATGAACATTTAGATCAACTCCTTAGATTAACTGTATCCAGAAGGCAGTCTGATTTAAAAACAATACTACAGAAGTAAGATGTTTTCTCTCTGCTTCAAAATAGTAATTATATTGTTCTAGCTCAAACTTTTCTTTTCTATTTTAATCATATTTTAATTAGTTTTCTTTTGCATTTTACACAATGTATTATAATATGCTAAGATATATTTTAAAAATGAAGCATTTATCTAACAGTAATAGACTTTATCACACCTGTGGCCTTATTAAACATTTTACACTCTGAAGTGGGCTTTGATAATTTCTAATGAATACCACTGGGTTAGAATAACATGAAGTACATCAAAATTCTATTGCTGGCAAAAGAAACTGTTTTCTTGACTGCATCATCTCTAAATTTAATAAATAAAGTCATATCTAGTATTGGGCAAGCTCAGGGTAACATTTTCTTGTAACTCTTACTGCTAACCTTTGTTTTAAAAGCTCTAGTAAAATATGGATGGGACACTGTTAGCATTAGTGGTTAAAATTGTTCCAGCTCTATTGCCTATGTGCCATAATCCATAAGTGAGAGGATGGTGATCCAAGCTTTATTCTTCATAGAGAGATGATCCTGGACCAATTAGAGCTGTGCTCCACAGATCATGAGGATGCCATTAAACCAAATATCAGCTGCTATCTACTTTGTTCAATCACCAAAAAGGAAGCAAAACATTGGGGCATGGCCCACAAACACTACCAGGACAGGCAAAAGTTCTTTCTGGAGGCAGACATAATTGACAGTTTCTTTCCATCAATCAATCACTCTCAAAAAAAGTGAATGGCCCCTCATCTATGTTAAGAATATCAAAGACAAGAATGCAGAATCCACCAAACATTGAGGATAAATAGAAGATCAGGAAAGGCTGATGCAACTCTAAAACCCCAAGTTGAATTGTGCTTTACTGGAAATGATAAACAGCAAAACCCAGAGATGTTATCTAAACAACACTAATCAAACAAACATGATTACCGATTGTAAGATGCTTCTGTTATGTCTCATGGCCTGTGATCCATGAGAATAGAAAGTTTTAGTTCTGTTAAGACAGTATTCCAAAACAAAATTTCAACCATATCATCAAACTTCTTTTTATATTTTTTTCTTTTACCAATAATAGTTTCAGGTTTCACTTTCTGTATTTTCTATTGTGTATGTCAAATATTCTAAATATCAGAAAATTAGGAAGTTCATTGATATACGAGTTAAACCTGACTATAGATCAAAATCAAGAGAAACACTTATCTACTGATTTTCATAAAAATAAGCTGATTCATATTATGCTGTTCATTGGCTATGAGTTCAAATACAGTGTGAAAGTTAATAAAAACAATTAAAATAACTGTAATAACAATGAAATAGAAATAACATATTTGTATATTATTATAAATAAACAAATAAATGTGGTTGTGGTTTACTGAATAAAAAAGGAAGCACCCTACAAAGAAAATAATAAAGAAGATCACAGTGACAGAGTAAGTTTTGCTGGTTAAAAGATAGATAAGTAAATCTCCGAAAAATGAATATTTAAGAACTAAATAGAATTGAGTCTGACTAAAATTTAGTTTCTACCATCATCAGAAATATGGAGTTTTTTTCATAGACAAAATTAGTACTGTTGTTGTAAATGTGGCTAATTGATTTCCTTTTCAGACAACAGATAAATTTTAATTTGGTTTGGTTGTATTGAATTTGTCCTCTTTCATCCTGCTCAGCCATAGGCTGAAGTTTATGCAGCACATTAACCAATGATTGTTTTTGAAGGAGATAATCACAAAGGCTAATATATAGTATAGCAAATGTAAAGCTTAAGATTACTTTTAATTAAAATTGACCTGCAGAGACTCTGGCCTTTGTAGCTATTTTGTCTACTAGAATTATAAGTGTTCAGTTCAACCAGATGGTAATAAGTTGAACTTGACTTCTAAGTTCCTTTTATAAATTTTTTTTTTTATAATAGAGCAATACATTTCTCATGGGCTTTCTTTAATGAACATTGAAAACACAAATTGATGAGAGCACTTGGGGGAATGAAATTGAATAAAGATCAGTTACATGTTTGTTTTTTTTTACAATTTTTATAAGAAGAAAAAAAATTGAACTGAAAAAGGTCAGGATCTTGATTTAAAAATACTATGCCACAAATGAATAATATAAGATAAAATAAAAATTTTTTTACCTATTTTGATTGGATCTCTTTTAGGGAATTTACCTCCTAAGCATCTCTATTAATGGTTTAATTGAATAGTCTTATGACATCAATCCAACTAAAAGAGTTATCCAGAGTTAGTGAAATTTGTTATGAGCATACAGAATAAATAAAGGGGACTGAATATTGAAAAATTATTTTACCATCTTTAGGTGCAATAGCCACTTTGTTTCAGAGAGGACTAGCTTACTCTAATGGACAAAAAGCTGAAAGGATTTATGTGGGCTTGAAGATATTACAGCTAAAAATATAAAACAAACTAAAATTAGTAGTAAGTATTTAATTAATGGTGTTTGTAAGTGTAGAAAGATGAAA
>JACATO010002367.1:0-35996 GCA_018389105.1 Nautilus pompilius
TCTTTTCAATTTTTTTTACACTTTCAATCTTTTTCCTTTATAAAGCAAATTTTTAACTGCTTTTATATGTATAAAAATTCCATTCAAACTCTTCTCCAGATAATATTTTCTTTGCATGTTAGCAATGAAACCTAATCATGTTGGGTCGTCCTAGAAAGATGTCTGATTCTATCTTTTTAACGAATCGAGATAATTTTGAATTCGCGCGCCGATTTAATTTTTTTTTTTAAATTATCACTAACCATTTTTCTAATACATTTTTTTCTTTTTGTCTAAATTATTGACAACACCAATGGAATATTTATTTCCTATTGGCCTTTTCACGTTTCAGATCGTAAACTTACTACGTCACAAGAAGGACAACTGCTGGTCATATCCGGAGTAACAGCCTCTGGGAATTACTCTTGCTATGGTTATGACTCTGTGGTGGGTCCCGGTCCAGTAAAAACTGTTGAAATTATCGTCATTTACATAGGTAAGAATGTCTTTATAACTGTAGAGATTTACACGCAGATGATTTAGAGAAATTATCATGTAATTTCAAATATTGATTGAGAACAATAACATTTATTTGCTCCAACTCCTTATGTATGATCCAATGTCATAACAACTAAAAGGAAATAATACATTTTACAAATAAGACGTGTTTTCCTTCTGGATATTGGTTGATACAGGAATAATGTTTTAAATTTTAATGAAAATCTGCGATATAGGTAAAACTTTACTTTTTAAATAATTTCTCTTTTAATTGGTATAATGATATTGTTTTGTTTGAGTAATTATTCCAGATAATATCAAAAGCTTTGAGAGTGGAGTCATCTCTTTATTTAATGTTCATTGGAAAGTAGTTTTGCAACTCAAACCTTCAGAAAAACTATAATACAAAATTATTTTTGACTTTGGTACTTTAATCGATGTAACATAGAAGTGTCTCACAGAACAGAAAGACATATCGCATTCCATTTAAATAGACAGCAGTAATCTGTCACACGTGAGAAACGAAAACTTACATAGTCAAAAGTGTAAGAGGTAATTGATATTCTAGATGATGACCCCTGTATTCATCTTTATTCTAAAAGGTGAAATCTAGATTTTAAAATAAATAAATTCGCTTTCTCATGAATCATATCAGATATTACCTTGGACATCTCTTCTAATAATCTTATTTATATATTTCTCATGAAGTCTTAAATGAATACTTTCGAAGAATCTTTCATTTGGTGAAATACTACGTAAAACAAAGGTTTCTGAAAGTATCTATGAAGCAATATCTGAATGAGTCCCATCTTTAGAGAAACAAATTAAAGTAAAAAATGTGGAGGTGAAGTGACTGAAATCCAAATCTATCTCCAGCCTTCGACTTTAAGATTCACATTTCTTGTTCACGGGCTGTGGCAGACGGTTATCACTATAACCACAAGCTGTCATTATTTTCTTATTAAACATTAAAGATAACTACTTTGATGTGCGGCATAGAATACATTTTCAGAAAATTAATGCGGTAAAACAATTATTTTAAATGAAGAAATGAAATTTAGTTGATGGACCTTGTGAAAATGAAATACTGATCGTCTCCTCATCATTGAATTATCCATCTCCCAGACAGATCTATAGAGAATTCAGCGGGAAAGATGGTCTCCTCTTTATTTCTGCGAAAAAGTGAAAATTAATTAGTAAATGAACTTGCCAGTTTGCACAAAAAACTTTGCACTATAAAACAAAACATTAAACATTGAATAACTTGAGCAGAAAGGTAACAATGAAAGAGCAGAAAAACTGGTAAGGTTATATAACCAACTTGTAATCTATTAGAACAGTGCAGTATCTAATTTATATACTCTGCAATATCATAACATTCCTATCATAAGCTGCACATCCATAGAACACTCTAACTGATATCTTTGGAATACTTTCTTCTTTATTTATTCCAAAGTGGTCCTTAATTGTAGGAGCCAAAAAGAAATATTTATAGTAATTCTGACGTCTGAAGAAACCAACATTTCGTTTTCTTCCACATGTCTAGTAAATCCTTTATAATAGACCAATAATGATATTTTTCTAACTTTTCGTTTCAAATATTGACTTATCTCAACACTCAAACGATGGCTATGATTCTACTCAAAATGTCGATTTTTATGCTCAAATTCATTCTAAAAATGTATAATTCATTTCAAAATTTGTTCGAAAGAAGATCTTGCTTATGCAGATTGATTAGAACTTTAATTAATTATCGCGATGAAGAGAACATATTTTAATAAATTTTTTCTCATATTTTCAGGTTCACTGAATATTACGTTTCTTGGCCCGACCTTTAAAAGGATTATCGAAGGACGTAATGCCACTTTCAGGTGCGATGTCTTTGCTGAAACGCAAACAAACATCACATTTTCCTGGTTCATTAACAACACCATTGTCCCTAAGGAGGGAAATCGAATCACGACAGGCATTGAATGCGATGGCTGTTCGAACCAAGCAGGGCTGCTTCATTTTAATTACACCAAAATATCTGACGCTGGTATATATTCAAACATTATTCGATAAATGCATTATTTTCAGTAATTAGTATTTCGCACTAATCTTGAATATATTTGAGAAAAGCTTATAACTAATTCTTTAATCTTTCTGAAAACAAATGTAACCAATAGTTGATCATTTCCAAAGCACTAATATCTTCATCTTCGATAGCATCATCTTCTCTGAAATGCTTATCCTGTGGTTGACATTAATTTTAAATAAAATAATTTTCTAAGAGTATTTTTCACTTAGATGTTTTAAATGTTTTGAAACTGTTAGCAAATGAGATCATTTGCTTACTAAATAGTAGCTGAAATTGTCGCATTACTTCGACTTTAAACAATATGCTAACAGTTTAATGGATGTTACAATGTAATATTGCATCTGTAACATGATAAAACCTCTTGGAGATTTTTTCAGTAGATGCAGGAATATAGTAATATAAGGAATCTGAAGGAAATGCATAACTTTCCATAAAGTTTAGAGATATTCGTGTTATTTTAACAAATGAAATGTACCTACGAAAATTAAATAAACAAACAGATAATTAAACAAATCGATAGTCAAGGTAAAAAAGGGGAAGTTAATATAATTATTTTATGCTGCAATGTTTTCGGAATTTACTACATGAATAGTAGACTAGTAATTTTTAACAATCTTGCCAAGTATTTAAAAAATAACAAGAACAGTTAAGATAAAATTCCACTACAGTTATTTTAATATTTGTAATTATTTCAGGTGCGTGTGTGTTGTGTGTGTGTGTGTGGTGTGTGTGTGTGTGTGAGAGAGTGGCTATTTCTTAAATACAGAATTAATATAAGTTATAAATTATTGAATGAGATTTTAAGAAATGTTTAAACAGATTCCGTGTGGATGATTCTGTTTTGGTTAAGAAAAACGTTTATCATAAATAACTACATGGTTTTTGTTTCCCTTTTATTTACATCAGGTTGGCTAATGTGCAAGGTTGAGGCCTATGGAATGATAAGTGATTCAAGAGGGTGCAAATACGTGTTTCAGCTCTTCCCCAGGTGAGACTAAATGTTACCAGGCTGCTGGTAACCAAGGGCGACTCGGTCGCGGTCGTCTGTCAACTGATTAATGCAGGAGACCTGGCTAATGCAAGTGTTTACTGGAGCATAAATTCAATGATCTCAAGAGGTAAACATTTAATGCCCTTATTTACTCTTTATTCTCCATATATTTTGATTGACGAAATTTTACATACAAAACGTGTTATGTATTGTGAAGAATACATCGGAAATACTTTGTACTTATTTGCAGCTAGTAACGCATCAAATCTATTCAAGGAATCTTATTAATAATTGAAGATGAAGAAAAGATATATCGATTTACAGTCTTCAATTATATTTTGGTTTCTCTTTTTTAAATGTATGTATCATAGGTAATATTGTATGATCTATTCAAGAAGGTACAGAATTGTATGTGTTTGCTTCAGTTAATGATTCATAAGCAAGAAAAGGCTATAACTTATATGTAACAAAGCGACTTTGACCTTTTTATAAACTTTCTTTTCTCATAACCACTGGTTAGTGATATTTTAATTTAATTTTAAAAATGATTTCGATTTTCCTAGCTTTCATCTGTTGCATCTACAAACTTATATTTAAACAGCCTCTATGTAATGAAATAAATTATTCAAATTTTCTAGAATATTCTTCTACTAGCAAATTGTTTATTACCCCCTAATCATACGTTTCCCGTATCTCTGCTTGACTGCATCGTAGGAGATACAACTCGGAACTGATTGGTCATTAAATGGTGAGTCTTTGATTTCTTTGAATCCGTGTTGCATGCAAAGATGTATGTTTGTTTCGTTTGGACGAATCGAGAAGATTTAGAAATATCGACCATTTAATTATTAAAATTTCTCTGACCTTATTCGACCAAATGTTTCTTTTTCTTCTACATTATAGACAGATATATAGGTAGACTCCGAATATCGATTCTGTCGTCGCCTTTCACGTTTCAGATCATTATCTTTCTTGGTCAACATTCGTACGACTGTTGGTCATAGCCGAAGTAACAGCCTCTGGGAACTACTCTTGTTATGGTTATGATGACTCTGTGGTTGGCCCTGGTCCAGTAAAAACTGTTGAAATTATCGTCATTACCAACGGTAAGAAAGTCTTCTTAACTGTACAGATTTACAAAAAGATAATTTAGTCAATTAATAACTTCAGTTCGAATTTTAGATCAGAAGAATAACATTTATTTCTCTACATTCACGTGTGTGATCTTATCTCAAAATATCTAAAAAAACTATAATACATTTTAAAAATATTATTTTGTACCTTCTCGCCGTCGGTTAGCACAGGTATAATCGTTTACGAATGTGTGAAACAGAGCCATTAATAAACAAGCTTACTTTTTAAATTTAATTTGTATTTAATTTTGAATAAATGTATTAATTCATGTGGGTAATTATTCTATTTAATATTAAAGGGCCAGTGATAATAATATATATATATATATATATATATATATATATATATATATATCATCTAGATTTGTAAGTATAAGTATTTCCTCTATTGCTGACTTGTTATACATCACTGTGAATGTCCATAGATCCTGAATCCTTGAGGAGAAATCAAATACAAGCCACACCAATCGTTTGTTACTCTTTACTTACTCGATGAAGTTACTGCAAAAAGATAATAAGATTAGGCAGATGCATTTTTAATTAGTACAAAATTCTACACTACTTCGGTGCACCAAACACCTTTCTGTTGATTCACAGTGATGAGACCAGTAATATACAAACAATGGAAATACATATTGTAAACATCCAACAACAATTAGCGTCACTGCCCAGACGTATATTCTGACGATGGATAAAGTAAACTCGTCAAGTCGTAGGTTCATTATTCATCTGTGCTAACAAGGAGGCGAATGTACCAAAATATTCGCCTAACGTTTAGAAAATTTCGCTACTTTTTTTAAATTAGCCAAGTAAAAATTTTATTGTTAATACGATAACACTAATCTCTGTTATTTATTAATTTCTAATATTATGTTTTAGTACTTTTCCTTCTGCTTCTAGCATCATCGATTTTCACAAGTATAAAGATTAAAAGGCCTTGGGACGACACTTTGATGATTCCTCATTCAGGAAATTTTCAGTCACTTGCATCAAAAATCAAAATCAATGTAAGTTCATTTTGCACCTTGGAAATTGGTATTAATGTCTTCGTTCCTGCAGACAGGTAGAAAGTTATCATACCTCATATACAAGGATTAAAAGGTTGAAACCTTATCGGTTGATTTTGATTTAAAACGTAAATCTTCCGTATAAGGAATAAGATAAAATTTGCATACATTTATTTTCACAGAAAGTAGAGAAAGTTTATGATAGAAGACAAGATCGTGAAATTATTTGTCTAATTGTATTAGTTGATCAGTTTGTCATCTATTTGTTCATTTCAGTGTGGTATTATTCATAACAATTCTGGTTTTATCCGGGTGGACATCCTCAAATTTCGGTAATTATTTTTCCTTTGATGATCATCATCAAACCAGGTATATAAAAAGCAAAACAGTAATGTATCCACGTATACCTGTGTAATTTATACTTTTCTACTGTTGCAATGCGGAGATACGGCTATACCCTATCCGCCATCACTTGTTCAACTTAACAAGAACAATATAATCTATCTTCAGTTGCTAAATTCTCGTCTTCTAATCAGGGTAAATCTGCTTCAGCAGTCATAAATGAAAGCTACAATTTTCGCAAAATAGGTGTGAGAAAAGTAGAATAACTTAGTCCAAACAGGTAACTTTCGTATTTACCTGGTCATCGCCCAACTAATGGATTTAGGTTTCTGAACTTACATTTATTGTTAGGACTACGAATAACATTAAACTGTATTTTTAATGATAACCGTCTGCAATCGAGTCTAAACATCCATCGACCGAAACAATTCTGAGCTTCTAATTATTGCCAGAACTAATGCAATGTTTCAGTATTTTCTTGTTTTTCCTACATTAGGCATTTTGTTTTCTGAATATCGTATTAGACAGAAATACATTGTCAAAAGCGGATCTTCTGCAGTTTCGGCTTTGTTACTGCGTGATTACGTCCACACACAGGGAATGGCCCAGTCACATGTTTGATGCACAGGACTAATGATGAACACAACAATGAAATATATGTGCCATTATGTTCAAGATACATTCTCACACTGAAAAACGCAAAGTATGGTGAAGTAATACTTCTGGCCTGTAATTTAATGGCAACAATCAGTAGGTGTGACCAAATAAAAACGGTTAATTAATCATAATTTCTAGATAGAATCTTCTACAAACGGAGTGACTTTTGGTGCGGACTGATTAAGGCTGACAGGAACTGATGAATTTATTCCATTGCTCATCTTTCTCTTCTTGAGCCCTACGAAAGTTATGCTCCTACTAAAGTGGACACCTGAGGGCTTGAAATATTTTCAATTATAAAATTTCCGTTTAAATTACACGTAAATCTTTGTTTGTTCGAAAATTTTGATTGATTGACAATTTTTTTCAAAAATGACCTTGTTTTTAATTATATTTAGCCGACGTTTGCATGCAAACCTTTCTACTAAATAGATGAAGCTGTATCCACAGGGTTATTTAAAGTCAGTATTCACATGATATTGACTAATAGATAAATCTAAACTTTTCGTGGCATTTTATGTAACATTAACTGCGAGTTTGTTTGTCTGTTGTTGCAACCCCTGATATCACGTGAAATCCACGCGAACTTTCGTTGCTAGTCAGGCTAAGATATCAGACGGAACAGGGTTACAGAAGGGTACAACGAATGGTAAAATCATTCTGTCCACGTGACACTGAACATCTGACTGCTTCCTCGTCTCCATCTCTGTGGCATTTAAAAACGAAGTTGCGATCTCTTCATGACGGAATAACAAAACAACGACATCAAAATGTTTACCTGACCTTTCTTACCTGTTGAATTATAAACATTTTTACCTTATCTTCGACGTTCAGTTTGAGATTTTAATTTTTGTTGATATATTAGGGATTTAGCGTCTTCGCAGCTACTGCAGACAGTCCATTCATCCAGCAACAGAAGATCATCAAGTCCGCACTGAATACTCTAAAGATGTCTAACCCAAGCTGTAGGTGTGTTCGTTAAGCTACCATTGTGCTGGCATGGCGACCTCTTCACTGTAACAGACAATGGATTTGAAAAGGTTATAATGAACTAACAAGAAAGGCTATGTTAGAATAGACTTTCTGTAACGTCTAGACATCTAGACATTTGTTATTGTTTAACTTCCCAAATGCACTATACCGAATTAAGTTATCTTCTCCCTTGTTGTTCTGCCAATGATCTTTGTAGAAAATAATTTAAATACTAAAAATCTTTGTTCTGTTGGCCTATTTTAGACCTGGAAGTGTGATTTCTTACCAAAAGATAGTGATGGCTGATAAACAAAGTCTGGAGAAAGCCAATCATACTCTAAGACGCGCAGTTCAGTCAGGAAAATATTGGAAACCTCAGCGTTAACTCCTCCTATTTCTCCTCATCTCAGACTGGTAAGATTATAGATAAGATGTCCGTGATCCAGAACTCAGTTTATTTTTAATTGTGCGTTAGTCTTTGATTATGACACGAAATGAAGCTACATCTTCACTTGTTCTTTAATAATCATTGCATTAATCATCTGTTATATCGATTTTCCATGAATCGTACATGATGTTATTAATTCTATGTAACCAACGCTCGTTCTTTTGGTTCCTTAATGTTGTTATTAAAGAACAGGGAAAGATAACTCTGGTAGCAATATTCCTTTTTTTATCCGTGCACATGCGAATGCTCCTCTGAATGCTGATTGGTAGAATAAAGGAAAACCCTCTATATATAATTAACAGTAATAACTGTCTTCATTTGGCTTATTGTTACAAAAACGGATTTCTCACAGTAGAAATGGATTGAAATGGATTCCCTTTTTTCAGTTGAAAAAGAAATACCTATCGACTTATTTTTATTAATCGCATACTGTTTCCCTTAACTGAGAAAATTAGGAAGGGACCACAGAACTGTAGATACGGGATAATTTTCCGCTACAAACTGATTTTCTAACTTGTATTTTTTTGTTTAAACACAAAATAAGATATCCGTAAATGGATAGTATTTGAATTATACACCAGCTAAGCTTATAGTCCTTTATCCTTTAGATTTTCCAGTCAAAACATACAGCGGGTGCGCAGAATAGAAAAATTAATTTTACATTATCAAATCTGAAATATACGTTAATCGGTCATTATTTAGGCTATGATGATTACTCCTTCGGTGATATCTTAATTGGTATATCCTAATATGAATGACTTTTTGAAAGCGAAAGTATGACATGAATATAATCATCACACATAAAAATTAGATTAAATTATAATCGTCTCCGAAAGATATCCGGTTATTATAATTTTCAATTGTGCCTTATCTAAAGATAATCCTCAAATATTTTCAGGTTCACTTGATATTGTGTTTCTTAAAAGACGTCGGAAAGGATTATCGAAGGAAACAATGCCACTTTCAGATGCGTTGCCAATGCTGGACCAAATTCTACTGCTGGACAGAAACCCATCACGTTTTCCTGGTTCCTTAACGATACCGCAATCGTCCCTTTGAGGGGCGCTCGTATCACTACTGACATTGAATGCCAGGGTTGTTTAAACCAGACCGGCTTCCTTCATTTTCGTCCAATCAAAATATCTGACGCGGGTAATATATTTAATTTGACTGTTCGTTTAATATTCACAACATTTATTTATCTGCAAATATTCTAAATATGTTTAAGAATGAATTGATATCTAACATAGTACAAACGTATTCTATGTATATTGCATTACACTCATTACTGCTTCTTCCGTTGTAACATATTTACTAAATAATAATCGTGATAGTTCAGTTATTTTTTAAAAAAGAAAACATACTTTAAGGAAGTATTTTCTAATTAAATTGAAATCTTTGTGATAGTCATCAATTTACATATAACAGTAGCCAAAATTACATCATCACCTCATGTTTTGATGCTAATTATTGAGCGTTCATTAAATATTACGATGTAAAATCGAATTTGTATCCTTACAATGTAATATTGCATCTGTAACATGATAAAACCTCTTGGAGATTTTTTCAGTGGATGCAGGAATATAGTAATATAAGGAATCTGAAGGAAATGCAAAACTTTCCATAAAGTTTAGAGATATTCGTGTTATTTTAACAAATGAAATGTACCTATGAAAATTTAAATAAAAACAAACAGATAATTAAACAAATCGATAGTCAAGGTAAAAAAGGGGAAGTTAATATAATTATTTTATGCTGCAATGTTTTTGGAATTTACTACATGAATAGTAGACTAGTAATTTTTAACAATCTTGCCAAGTATTTAAAAAATAACAAGAACAGTTAAGATAAAATTCCACTACAGTTATTTTAATATTTGTAATTATTTCAGGTGTGTGTGTGTGTGTGTGTGTGTTGTGGTGTTTTGTGAGTGGCTATTTTCTTAAATACAGAATTAATATAAGTTATAAATTATTGAATGAGATTTTAAGAAATGTTTAAACAGATTCCGTGTGGATGATTCTGTTTTCGTTAAGGAAAACGTTTATCATAAATGACTACATGATTTTTGTTTCCCTTTTATTTACATCAGGTTGGCTAATGTGCATGGTTGAGGCCTATGGAATGGTAAATGATTCAAGAAGGGTGCAAATACGTGTTTCAGCTCTTCCCCAGGTGAAATTAAATGTCACCAGGCTTATTGTAACCAAGGGAAATTCGGCGATAGTCGCTTGTCAGCTGGCGAATGCGAAAGGCGACCTGGCTAATGCAAGTGTTCGCTGGGACATAAATACAAATATCACAAATGGTAAACTTAAACTGATTTTATTTTTTTTTTCTTTACCTTTATTCTGTTTTTGATTAAAATTTAATATAAAAAACAGATTATGTATCATGAAGAATAGAATGGAAGTACTTTGTAAATAACTGATGCTACTAAAGCGATGAATCTATTCAAGGAGTCCTATCGATATTTAAACATAAAAAGAATAGAATATCCATTGAAGAACTTTAGTTATATTTGGGGTTCGCATTTCGTAAATGTGCTTATCATCTGTAATATTTTATTGTCTAAATAAGATGGGTACAGTATTTAATCTATCTATCACTCATCATAAGAGAGGTAATTATTTGTGTGTGTGTGTTATATTGTTACTGAAGCTGAAACCTATTTTGTAACAGAACACATTAACATGTTTCAGAAATATTCTTTTCTTTTTACCGCTGTATATTAAAAATTTTATTATATTTTCAAAATAAGTTCCTCAGTTTTTTTGAAGTTTCATCTGTTGCCTTTATAAAGCAAATTTTAAACTGCTTTTATATGTATAAAAATTCCATTCAAACTCTTCTCCAGATTAATATTTTCTTTGCATGTTAGCAATGAAACCTAATCCTATTGGGTCGTATAGAAAGATGTCTGATTCTATCTTTTTAACGAATCGAGATAATTTTGAATTCGCGCCGATTTAATTTTTTTTTAAATTATCACTAACCATCTTCTAATACATTTTTTTTCTTTTTCTAAATTATTGACAGACATATAAACACCAATGGAATATTTATTTCCTATTGGCCTTTCACGTTTCAGATCGTAAACTTACTACGTCACAAGAAGGACAACTGCTGGTCATATCTGGAGTAACAGCCTCTGGGAATTACTCTTGCTATGGTTATGACTCTGTGGTGGGTCCCGGTCCAGTAAAAACTGTTGAAATTATCGTCATTTACATAGGTAAGAATGTCTTTATAACTGTAGAGATTTACACGCAGATGATTTAGAGAAATTATAATGTAATTTCAAATATTGATTGAGAACAATAACATTTATTTGCTCCAACTCCTTAAGTATGATCCAATGTCATAACAACTAAAAGGAAATAATACATTTTACAAATAAGACGTGTTTTCCTTCTGGATATTGGTTGATACAGGAATAATGTTTTAAATTTTAATGAAAATCTGCGATTTAGGAAAAACTTTACTTTTTAATAATTTCTCTTTTAATTGGTATAATGATTATTGTTTTGTTTGAGTAATTATTCGAGATAATATCAAAAGCTTTGAGAGTGGAGTCATCTCCTTATTTAATGTTCATTGGAAAGTAGTTTTGCAACTCAAACCTTCAGAAAAACTATAATACAAAATTATCTTTGACTTTGGTACTTTAATCGATGTAACATAGAAGTGTCTCACAGAACAGAAAGACATATCGCATTCCATTTAAATAGACAGCAGTAATCTGTCACACGTGAGAAAC
Organism: Nautilus pompilius; assembly: GCA_018389105.1. Taxonomy (NCBI): domain Eukaryota; kingdom Metazoa; phylum Mollusca; class Cephalopoda; order Nautilida; family Nautilidae; genus Nautilus; species Nautilus pompilius. The sequence continues at coordinate 11,868 of JACATO010002367.1, forward strand.
GAAAACTTACATAGTCAAAAGTGTAAGAGGTAATTGATATTCTAGATGATGACCCCTGTATTCATCTTTATTCTAAAAGGTGAAATCTAGATTTTAAAATAAATAAATTCGCTTTCTTATGAATCATATCAGATATTACCTTGGACATCTCTTCTAATAATCTTATTTATATATTTCTCATGAAGTCTTAAATGAATACTTTCGAAGAATCTTTCATTTGGTGAAATACTACGTAAACAAAGGTTTCTGAAAGTATCTAGGAAGCAGTATCTGAATGAGTCCCATCTTTAGAGAAACAAATTAAAGTAAAAAATGTGGAGGTGAAGTGACTGAAATCCTAATCTATGTCCAGCCTTCGACTTTAAGATTCACATTTCTTGTTCACGGGCTGTGGCAGACGGTTATCACTATAACCACAAGCTGTCATTATTTTCTTATTAAACATTTAAAGATAACTACTTTGATGTGCGGCATAGAATACATTTTTAGAAAATTAATGCGGTAAAACAATTTTTTTTAAATGAAGAAATGAAATTTAGTTGATGGACCTTGTGAAAATGAAATACTGATCGTCTCCTCATCATTGAATTATCCATCTCCCAGACAGATCTATAGAGAATTCAGCGGGAAAAGATGGTCTCCTCTTTATTTCTGCGAAAAAGTGAAAATTAATTAGTAAATGAACTTGCCAGTTCGCACAAAAAACTTTGCACTATAAAACAAAACATTAAACATTAAATAACTTGAGCAGAAAGGTAACAATGAAAGAGCAGAAAAACGGGTAAGGTTATATAACCAACGTGTAATCTATTAGAACAGTGCAGTATCTAATTTATATACTCTGCAATATCATAACATTCCTATCATAGGCTGTACATCCATAGAACACTCTAACTGATATCTTTGGAATACTTTCTTCTTTATTTATTCCAAAGTGGTCCTTAATTGTAGGAGCCAAAAAGAAATATTTATAGTAATTCTGACGTCTGAAGAATCCAACATTTCGTTTTCTTCCACGTGTCTAGTAAATCATTTGTAATAGACCAATAATGATATTTTTCTAACTTTTCAATTCAAATATTGACTTATCCCAACACTCAAACGATGGCTATGATTCCACTCAAAATTTCGATTTTTATGCACGAAAATCCTTCTAAAAATGTATAATTCAATTTAAAAGTTGTGTTCGAAAGCAGATCTTGCTTATGCCGATTGATTAGATCTTTAATTAATTATCGCGATGAAGAGAACATATTTGATAAAGCATGAATTCATGACTCCTTTTCGTTTGGCTATAACCCTATCCAGAAGATGCCAGGTTAAAGTAATTATCAACTATGATTTTTATATAAATTTTTTCTCATATTTTCAGGTCCACTGAATATTACGTTTCTTGGCCCGACCTCTAAAAGGATTATCGAAGGACGTAATGCCACTTTCAGGTGCGATGTCTTTGCTGAAACGCAAACAAACATCACATTTTCCTGGTTCATTAACAACACCATTGTCCCTAAGGACGGAAATCGAATCACGACAGGCATTGAATGCGAAGGCTGTTCGAACCAAGCAGGGCTGCTTCATTTTAATTACACCAAAATATCTGACGCTGGTAATATATTCAAACATTATTCGATAAATGCATTATTTTCAGTAATTAGTATTTCGCACTAATCTTGAATATATTTGAGAAAAGTTTATAACTAATTCTTTAATCTTTCTGAAAACAAATGTAACCAATAGTTGATAATTTTCAATGAAGTAATATCTTCATCTTCGATAGCATCATCTTCATTGTGATATTATCCTGTGGTTTACATTAATTTTAAATAAATTTATCATTCATAAAGTATTTTTCGCTTAAAGTCTTCAAAATTGTTTTCCAGTTAAGTTCATTTACTCACTAAATACCAGCGACAATGATCGCATTACTTCGACTTTTAAACAATATACTGAGTGTTTATTGAATGTTACACTGTAAAATTGCATCTGCAACAAGGTAAAACCGCTTGGGGATTTTTCATTAGATGCAGGAATACAGTATTTAAAGAAAACTCCAGAAATTCATATTTCTTCCATATTGTTTAGAGAAATTACCGATATTTTTTGCAACCGAAATATATTTCTCGAAATGAAAAACAAACAACCATTAAACAGATCAACATTCAAGTTTAAAAGTTTAAAAGGATAGAAATGAAAATATTTAATGTTTCAATGATTTTGATGTTTGCTGCATGAATTGTAGAGTAGTAATTTTATCGATCTTGCCAAGTATTTAAATGGCGAAAAACGAGAATCATTACGATATAATTCCTCTGTAGATATTTTAATATTTCATGAGTAATTATTACCTGAGAGTATCAATATTTTCGTAAATACAGTATTGATGCAGGTTGTTGAAATATATTTTAAGAAAAGTTTAAACGGATTCCGAGTGTATGATTCTGAGTTCGGTACAAATACCGATTATCATAAATATCCACATCATGCAGATTTCCGTTTCATTTACCATCAGGATGGTTAACGTGCAAGGTTGATGCCAACGGAATGAAGGATAATTCAGGAAGCGTGCAGATACGTGTTTCAGCTCTTCCCCGGGTGAGGATAAACGTCACTAGGCTGATCGTAATCCACGGAAGTTCGATGGCTGCCTACTGTCAGATGGTGAATGCAGAAGGAGACCTGGCTAATGCAACTGTTCGCTGGCACAAAAATACATATATCGAAGGAGGTAAACATAAACTGATTTTATTTTCTCTTTATCTTTATAAATGTGTGTAATATAGATTATACTGTACGTGTGTATGTGCGTACTGTGTGTGTGTATCTGTGTACGTGTGTTTGTGTGTATCTGTGTACGTGTGTTTGCTTTATTATTGGTTCCTTTAGAAAAAATGTTACAACCTACTTCGTGACAAGACGACATTTTAATTAATTTTTTAAAAATGATTTCGCTTTTCTAGATTTAATTTGTTGCATCTACAAGACTAAATTTTAACTGCCTTTGTATTTAAATAAATTATTCAAATTTACTCCCTAAACATCTTTCTACACGCATATTGTCCATGACCTCTTCACCCTCCGTTTCGTGTATCCTTTCTTGACGTCATCGTAGGAGATGAAGCACGGAACTGATCGGTTCGAATGTGTGTTTCATATAAAAGTGTGTTTCTTTATTTTCAACGAATCGACATAACATTGAACCCTTGTCCATTTAAATGTTAAAATTGTCTCTGACCTCTGTCGACCAGGGTTTTCTTTTTGTCTAGATTATAAGCAGACACACACAGACACGTTCGGAATATTGAATCCCTCTTCGCCTTTCACATTCCAGATCATAACATGACGTCACGAAGTGGAGAACTTCTTTCCATATCCAGAGTAACAGCCTCCGTGAATTACTCCTGTTATGGTTTCGACCCTGCAGTGGGCCCTGGTCCAATAATAACTTTAGAAGTTATCGTCATTACCAAAGGTAAGAGAGTCATCTTACCTGTTTGGGGTTGTACGCAGATGATTTAGTGAAATCATAATTGAATTTCGAGTCTTGGATAAGAAGAATAAAATTTGAATACTCTGCGTTCAGGTGAATTTTTCCTATTTCAAAATTTCTAAAAACATAACACATTTATAAAAGTAAGTTCTGTGTACCTTCTCGCTATTTTAATAGAAGAATGCTCTTTTACAAGGACAACTACGACAGCGAGTTCGGAAAATTATTACTTTATATAATTACTACGTAACTTTGTATAAAATGTATTACTTCCTTTGGCTCTTTGTTCGAGTTGATATTAAAGGTCTCGACAAGGGACACATTCTATATATATTGTAGAGTCCGCCAGCTGTCTTCAAAACGCTAGTAATAAAAGGATATAGTTTTTGCTGAGTTGTGTATTTAATGGATTTAATATAACTGTGTTACACTGTGAAATAGTTATATTGACCGCAGATTATTTCAATGGAAACCTAAGCCAATTAATCAATGTAAAGCTACAGAAACAATAGTCTAAGGAGATTAATAGGCCATCAAATGTAACGGATATTGTATATGGAGAGTCGAACGATAAGTGTTTAAAAATCTGTATACTGAATTAATTTTGAATTATAAGAGTTATATTAAGTATTTCCTACCTCAGATGTATACTATTTAAAGACCAGAGAATCTCTGTGTTTATCGAAGTTAAACAGTATACTCTGCAGTAACTCAGTCATCCCTATACCGATATAGTATGGTCTTTATAATAAAGAGTACAACAACACCAAGAATGATTTTCACCAGGAAATATCTTTCAGAAACAGCTGACTTGTTATACATCACTGTGAATGTCCATAGATCCTGAATCCTTGAGGAGAAATCAAATACAAGCCACACCAATCGTTTTACTCTTTACTTACTCGATGAAGTTACTGCAAAAAGATAATAGATTAGGCAGATGCATTTTTAATTAGTACAAAATTCTACACTACTTCGGTGCACCAAACACCTTTCTGTTGATTCACAGCGATGAACCAGTAATATACAAACAATAGAAATACATATTGTAAACATCCAACAACAATTAGCGTCACTGCCCAGACGTATATTCTGACGATGGATAAAGTAAACTCGTCAAGTCGTAGGTTCATTATTCATCTGTGCTAACAAGGAGGCGAATGTACCAAAATATTCGCCTAACGTTTAGAAAATTTCGCTACTTTTTTTTTTAAATTAGCCAAGTAACAATTTTATTGTTAATACGATAACATTAATCTCTGTTATTTATTAATTTCTAATATTATGTTTTAGTACTTTTCCTTCTGCTTCTAGCATCATCGATTTTCACAAGTATAAAGATTAAAAGGCCTTGGGACGACACTTTGATGATTCCTCATTCAGGAAATTTTCAGTCACTTGCATCAAAAATCAAAATCAATGTAAGTTCATTTTGCACCTTGGAAAATTGGTATTAATGTCTTCGTTCCTGCAGACAGGTAGAAAGTTATCATACCTCATATACAAGGATTAAAAGGTTGAAACCTTATCGGTTGATTTTGAATTTAAAACGTAAATCTTCTGTATAAGGAAATAAGATAAAATTTGCATACATTTATTTTCACAGAAAAGTAGAGAAAGTTTATGGATAGAAGGCAAGATCGTGAAAATCTCTATTTGTCTCATTTCAGTTGGTGCAGTTATATCATAACAATTCTGGTTTTATCCGGGTGGACATCCTCAAATTTCGGTAATTATTTTTCCTTTGATGATCATCATCAAACCAGGTATATTAAAAAGCAAAACAGTAATGTATCCACGTATACCTGTGTATTTTATACTTCTCTACTGTTGCAAATGCGGGGATACGGCTATACCCTATCCGCCATAACTTGTTCAACTTAACAAGAACAATATAATCTATCTTCAGTTGCTAAATTCTCGTCTTCTAATCAGGGTAAATCTGCTTCAGCAGTCATAAATGAAAGCTACAATTTTCCTAAAATAGGTGTGAGAAAAGTAGAATAACTTAGTCCAAACAGGTAACTTTCGTATTTACCTGGTCATCGCCCAACTAATGGATTTAGGTTTCTGAACTTACATTTATTGTTAGGACTACGAATAACATTAAACTGTATTTTTAATGATAACCGTCTGCAATCGAGTCTAAACATCCATCGACCGAAACAATTCTGAGCTTCTAATTATTATTGCCAGAACTAATGCAATGTTTCAGTATTTCTTGTTTTTTCCTACATTAGGCATTTTGTTTTCTGAATATCGTATTAGACAGAAATACATTGTCAAAAGCGGATCTTCTGCAGTTTCGGCTTTGTTACTGCGTGATTACGTCCACACACAGGGAATGGCCCAGTCACATGTTTGATGCACAGGACTAATGATGAACACAACAATGAAATATCATGTTCCATTATGTTCAAGATACATTCTCACACTGAAAAACGCAAAGTATGGTGAAGTAATACTTCTGGCCTGTAATTTAATGGCAACAATCAGTAGGTGTGACCAAATAAAAACGGTTAATTAATCATAATTTCTAGATAGAATCTTCTACAAACGGAGTGACTTTTGGTGCGGACTGATTAAGGCTGACAGGAACTGATGAATTTATTCCATTGCTCATCTTTCTCTTCTTGAGCCCTACGAAAGTTATGCACCTGCTAAAGTGGACACCTGAGGGCTTGAAATATTTTCAATTATAAAATGTCCGTTTAAATTACACGTAAATCTTTGTTTGTTCGAAAATTTTGATTGATTGACAATTTTTTTCAAAAATGACCTTCTTTTTAATTATATTTAGCTGACGTTTGCATGCAAACCTTTCTACTAAATAGATGAAGCTGTATCCACAGGGTTATTTAAAGTCAATATTCACATGATATTGACTAATAGATAAATCTAAACTTTTCGTGGCATTTAGTGTAACATTAACTGCGATTTGTTTGTCTGTTGTTGCAACCCCTGATATCACGTGAAATCCACGCGAACTTTCGTTGCTAGTCAGGCTAAGATATCAGACGGAACAGGGTTACAGAAGGGTACAACGAATGGTAAAATCATTCTGTCCATGTGACATTGAACATCTGACCGCTTCCTCGTCTCCATTTCTATGGCATTTAAAAACGAAGTTGCGATCTCTTCATGACGGAATAACAAAACAACGACATCAAAATGTTTACCTGATCTTTCTTACCTGTTGATTTATAAACATTTTTACCTTATCTTCGACGTTCAGTTTGAGATTTTAATTTTTGTTGATATATTAGGGATTTAGCGTCTTCGCAGCTACTGCAGACAGTCCATTCATCCAGCAACAGAAGATCATCAAGTCCGCACTGAATACTCTAAAGATGTCTAACCCAAACTCTAGGTGTATTCGTTAAGCTACCATTGTACTGGCATGGCGACCTCTTCGCTGTAACAGACAATGGATTTGAAAAGGTTATAATGAACTAACAAGAAATGCTGTGGTAGAAAAGACTTTCTGTAACGTCTAGACATCTAGACATTTGTTATTGTTTAACTTCCCAAATGCACTATACCGATTTAAATTATCTTCTCCCTTGTTGTTCTGCCAATGATCTTTGTAGAAAATAATTTAAATACTAAAAATCTTTGTTCTGTTGGCCTATTTTAGACCTGGAAGTGTGATTTCTTACCAAAAGATAGTGATGGCTGATAAACAAAGTCTGGAGAAAGCCAATCATACTCTAAGACGCGCAGTTCAGTCAGGAAATATTGGAAACCTCAGCGTTAACTCCTCCTATTTCTCATCATCTCAGACTGGTAAGATTATAGATAAGATGTCCGTGATCCAGAACTCAGTTTATTTTAAATTGTGCATTAGTCTTTGATTATGACACGAAATGAAGATACATCTTCACTTGTTCTTTAATAATCATTGCATTAATCATCTGTTATATCGATTTTCCATGAATCGTACATGATGTTATTAATTCTATGTAACCAACGCTCGTTCTTTTGGTTCCTTAATGTTGTTATTAAAGAACAGGGGAAAGATAACTCTGGTAGCAATATTCCTTTTTTTATCCGTGCACATGCCGAATGCTCCTCTGAATGCTGATTGGTAGAATAAAGGAAAACCCCTATGAATCATTAACAGTAATAACTGTCTTCATTTGGCTTATTGTTACAAAAACGGATTTCTCACAGTAGAAATGGATTGAAATGGATTCCCTTTTTTCAGTTGAAAAAGAAATACCTATCGACTTATTTTTATTAATCGCATACTGTTTCCCTTAACTGAGAAAATTAGGAAGGGACCACAGAACTGTAGACACGGGATAATTTTCCGCTACAAACTGATTTTCTAACTTGTATTTTTTAATTAAACACAAAATAAGTTATCCGTAAATGGATAGAATTTGAATTATACACCAGCTAAGCTTATAGTCCTTTATCCTTTAGATTTTCTAGTCAAACATACAGCGGGTGCGCAGAATAGAATAATTAATTTTACATTATCAGAAATCTGAAATATCCGTTAATCGGTCATTATTTAGGCTATGATATACTCCATCGGTGATATCTTCATTGGTATATCCTAATATGAATGACTTTTGAAAGCGAAATTATTACATGAATATAATCATCACTCATAAAAATCAGATTAAATTATAATCGTCTCCGAAAGATATCCGGTTATTATAATTTTTAATTGTGCCTTATCTAAAGATAATCCTCAAATATTTTCAGGTTCACTTGATATTGTGTTTCTTAATAAGACGTCGGAAAGGATTATCGAAGGAAACAATGCCACTTTCAGATGCGTTGCCAATGCTGGACCAAATTCTACTGCTGGACAGAAACCCATCACGTTTTCCTGGTTCCTTAACGATACCGCAATCGTCCCTTTGAGGGGCGCTCGTATCACTACTAACATTGAATGCCAGGGTTGTTTAAACCAGACCGGCTTCCTTCATTTTCCTCCAATCAAAATATCTGACGCAGGTAATATATTTAATTTGACTGTTCGTTTAATATTCACAACATTTATTTATCTGCAAATATTCTAAATATGTTTAAGGATGAATTGATATCTAACATAGTACAAACGTATTCTATGTATATTGCAATACACTCATTACTGCTTCTTCCGTTGTAACATGTTTACTAAATAATAATCGTGTTGGTTGAGTTATTTTTTAAAAAAGAAAACATACTTTAAGGAAGTATTTTCTAATTAAATTTGAAATCTTTATGATAGTCATCAATTTACATATAACAATAGCCAAAATTACATCATCACCTCATGTTTTGATGCTAGTTATTGAGCGTTCATTAAATATTACGATGTAAATCGATTTTGTATCCCGATCAAGTCGCGTAAGAGAAACTCGGAACAACAATTTCTTTGCAGAAATTTTTAAAGTAAAAATATATAATCGGTAATAAATATAAAACGTTGATGGATGCATATTGTTCTAAGTTGATTTGACGAATGGATGCTGTGTTAATAAAGGAAATGCATAAACAATGAGTGAAAACAGAGACTAATTGAGCATTACCTTGGTGAATGTAAAACTGCACCAACAAATTCATAGAATTAGTTTGTGATGCAATAATTTTAGACATTTCTGAATAACTAATAGACTGGTAATTATTGTGTCTCCTGTAATGTATTTAAAACAAGGGAGAATAACGGATGCTAAATAAGACCTTATTTTGGCCATTTTATTATTAGCATAATTACCTATTAATCTAGAGAGCGATTGTTTTGGTAAATACAGCATTCAGGTTTGTTAATTAAAGGAGCAGATGGATTCCATTTGCAAGATTTTGTCTTTGCTAAAGAAACGATTTAACATAAGATTGATTTATGTATTAAATTCAGGACGGCTGACGTGCAGGGCTCAGGCCGATGGAATGATAAGTGATTCAAGAAAAGTGCAGATACGTGTTTCAGCTCTTCCCCAGGTGAGACTAAGTGCCACCAGACTGCTGGTAACCAAGGGCGACTCGGTCGTGGTCGTCTGTCAGCTGATTAATGCAGGAGACGTGGCTAATGCAAGTGTTCACTGGAGCATAAATTCAAGGATCTCAAGAGGTAAACATATAATGCCCTTATTTTCTCTTTATTCTCCATATATTTTGATTGACGAAATTCTACATACAAAACGTGTTATGTATTGTGAAGAATACATCGGAAATACTTTGTACTTATTTGCAACTAGTAACGCATCAAATCTATTCAAGGAATCTCATTAATAATTGAAGATGAAAAAAGATATTCGATTTACAGTCTTCAATTATATTTTGGTTTCTCTTTTTAAAATGTATGTATCATAGGTAATATTGTATGATCTATTCAAGAAGGTACAGAATTGTATGTGTTTGCTTCAGTTAATGATTCATAAGCAAGAAAAGGCTATAACTTACATTGTAACAAAGCGACTTTGACCTTTTTATAAACTTTCTTTTCTCATAACCACTGGTTAGTGATATTTTAATTTAATTTTAAAAATGATTTCGATTTTCCTAGCTTTCATCTGTTGCATCTACAAACTTATATTTAAACAGCCTCTATGTAATGAAATAAATTATTCAAATTTTCTAGAATATTCTTCTACTAGCAAATTGTTTATGACCCCCTAATCATACGTTTCCCGTATCTCTGCTTGACTGCATCGTAGGAGATACAACACGGAACTGATTGGTCATTAAATGGTGAGTTTTTGATTTCTTTGAATCCGTGTTGCATGCAAAGATGTATGTTTGTTTCGTTTGGACGAATCGAGAAGATTTAGAAATATCGACCATTTAATTATTAAAATTTCTCGGACCTTATTCGACCAAATGTTTCTTTTTCTTCTACATTATAGACAGATATATAGGTAGACTCCGAATATCGATTCTGTCGTCGCCTTTCACGTTTCAGATCATTATTTTGCTTCGTCAATATTCGGACAACTGCTGGTCATAGCCAAAGTAACAGCCTCTGGGAACTACTCTTGTTATGGTAATGACTCTGTGGTTGGCCCTGGTCCAGTAAAAACTGTTGAAATTATCGTCATTACCAACGGTAAGAAAGTCTTCTTAACTGTACAGATTTACAAAAAGATAATTTAGTCAATTAATAACTTCAGTTCGAATTTTAGATCAGAAGAATAACATTTATTTCTCTACATTCACGTGTGTGATCTTATCTCAAAATATCTAAAAAACTATAATACATTTTTAAAATATTATTTTGTACCTTCTCTCGCCGTCGGTTAGCACAGGTATAATCGTTTACGAATGTGTGAAACAGAGCCATTAATAAACAAGCTTACTTTTTAAATTTAATTTGTATTTAATTTTGAATAAATGTATTAATTCATGTGGGTAATTATTCTATTTAATATTAAAGGGTTTGACAAGTGATAATTTTATATATATCATCTAGATTTGTAAGTATAAGTATTTCCTCTATTGCTGACTTGTTATACATCACTGTGAATGTCCATAGATCCTGAATCCTTGAGGAAAAATCAAATACAAGCCACACCAATCGTTTGTTACTCTTTACTTACTCGATGAAGTTACTGCAAAAAGATAATAAGATTAGGCAGATGCATTTTTAATTAGTAAAAAATTCTACACTACTTCGGTGCACCAAACACCTTTCTGTTGATTCACAGCGATGATACCAGTAATATACAAACAATGGAAATACATATTGTAAACATCCAACAACAATTAGCGTCACTGCCCAGACGTATATTCTGACGATGGATAAAGTAAACTGTACTCGTAAGTCTCGTCAGTCGTTCATTATTCATCTGTGCTAACAAGAGGAGAAGATGTACCAAAATTCGCCTAACGTTTAGAAAATTTCGCTACTTTTTTTTAAATTAACCAAATAAAAATTTTATTATTAATACGATAACATTAATCTCTGTTATTTATTAATTTTAATAATATGTTTTAGTACTTTTCCTTCTGCTTCTAGCATCATCGATTTTAACAAGTATAAAGATTAAAAGGCCTTGGGATGACACTTTGATGATTCCTAAATCACGAAACTTTCAGTCACTTGCATCAAGAATCAAAATCAATGTAAGTTCATTTTGCACCTTGGAATATTGGTATTAATGTCTTCGTTCCTGCAGACAGGTAGAAAGTTATCATACCTCATATACAAGGATTAAAAGGTTGAAACCTTATCGGTTGATTTTGACTTTAAAACGTAAATCTTCCGTATAAGGAAATAAGATAAAATTTGCATACATTTATTTTCACAGAAAAGTAGAGAAAGTTTATGGATAGAAGACAAGATCGTGAAAATCTCTATTTGTCTCATTTCAGTTGGCGCAGTTATATCATAACAATTCTGGTTTTATCCGGGTGGACATCGTGAAATTTCGGTAATTATTTTACTTTTGATTATCTTCATCAATCCAGATATTAAAAAGCAAAACAGTAATGTATCCACGTATACCTGTGTAATTTATACATTTCTACTGTTGCAAATGCGGAGATACGGCTATACCCTATCCGCCATCACTTGTTCAACTTAACAAGAACAATATAATCTATCTTCAGTTGCTAAATTCTCGTCTTCTAATCAGGGTAAATCTGCTTCAGCAGTCATAAATGAAAGCTACAATTTTCGCAAAATAGGTGTGAGAAAAGTAGAATAACTTAGTCCAAACAGGTAACTTTCGTATTTACCTGGTCATCGCCCAACTAATGGATTTAGGTTTCTGAACTTACATTTATTGTTAGGACTACGAATAACATTAAACTGTATTTTTAATGATAACCGTCTGCAATCGAGTCTAAACATCCATCGACCGAAACAATTCTGAGCTTCTAATTATTGCCAGAACTAATGCAATGTTTCAGTATTTTTCTTGTATTTTCTACATTAGGTATTTTGTTTTCCGAATATCGTATTAGACAGAAATACATTGTCAAAAGCGGATCTTCTGCAGTTTCAGCTTTGTTACTGTGTGATTACGTCCACACACAGGGAATGGCCCAGTCACATGTTTGATGCACAGGACTAATGATGAACACAACAATGAAATATCATGTTCCATTATGTTCAAGATACATTCTCACACTGAAAAACTCAAAGTATGGTGAAGTAATACTTCTGGCCTGTAATTTAATGGCAACAATCAGTAGGTGTGACCAAATAAAAACCGTTAATTAATCATAATTTCTAGATAGAATCTTCTACAAACGGAGTGACTTTTGGTGCGGACTGATTAAGGCTGACAGGAACTGATGAATTTATTCCATTGCTCATCTTTCTCTCTTGAGCCCTCGAAATTATATGCACCTGCTAAAGTGGACACCTGAGGGCTTGAAATATTTTCAATTATTAAATTTCCGTTTAAATTACACGTAAATCTTTGTTTGTTCGAAAATTTTGATTGATTGACAATTTTTCTAAAAAAAGACCTTGTTTTTAATTATATTTAGCTGACGTTTATGCAAACCTTTCTACTAAATAGATGAAGCTGCATCCACAGGGCTATTTAAAGTCAATATTCACATGATATTTACTAATAGATAAATCTAAACTTTTCGTGGCATTTTATGTAACATTAACTGCGAGTTTGTTTGTCTGTTGTTGCAACCCCTGATATCACGTGAAATCCACGCGAACTTTCGTTGCTAGTCAGGCTAAGATAGCAGACGGAACAGGGTTACAGAAGGGTACACCGAATGGTAAAATCATTCTGTCCACGTGACACTGAACATCTGACCGCTTCCTCGTCTCCATTTCTGTGGCATTTAAAAACGAAGTTGCCATCTCTTCATGACGGAATAACAAAATAACGACATCAAAATGTTTACCTGATCTTTCTTACCTGTTGATTTATAAACATTTTTACCTTATCTTCGACGTTCAGTTTGAGATTTTAATTTTTGTTGATATATTAGGGATTTAGCGTCTTCGCAGCTACTGCAGACAGTCCATTCATCCAGCAAGAGAAGATCATCAAGTCCGCACTGAATACTCTAAAGATGTCTAACCCAAACTGTAGGTGTATTCGTTAAGCTACCATTGTACTGGCATGGCGACCTCTTCGCTGTAACAGACAATGGATTTGAAAAGGTTATAATGAACTAACAAGAAATGCTGTGGTAGAAAAGACTTTCTGTAACGTCTAGACATCTAGACATTTGTTATTGTTTAACTTCCCAAATGCACTATACCGATTTAAGTTATCTTCTCCCTTGTTGTTCTGCCAATGATCTTTGTAGAAAATAATTTAAATACTAAAAATCTTTGTTCTGTTGGCCTATTTTAGACCTGGAAGTGTGATTTCTTACCAAAAGATAGTGATGGCTGATAAACAAAGTCTGGAGAAAGCCAATCATACTCTAAGACGCGCAGTTCAGTCAGGAAATATTGGAAACCTCAGCGTTAACTCCTCCTATTTCTCCTCATCTCAGACTGGTAAGATTATAGATAAGATGTCCGTGATCCAGAACTCAGTTTATTTTAAATTGTGCATTAATCTTTGATTATGACACGAAATGAAGATACACCTTCACTTGTTCTTTAATAATCATTGCATTAATCATCTGTTATATCGATTTTCCATGAATCGTACATGATGTTATTAATTCTATGTAACCAACGCTCGTTCTTTTGGTTCCTTAATGTTGTTATTAAAGAACAGGGAAAGATAACTCTGGTAGCAATATTCCTTTTTTATCCGTGCACATGCGTAATGCTCCCCTGAATGCTGATTGGTAGAATAAAGGAAAACCCCTATGAATCATTAACAGTAACAACTGTTTTCATTTGGCTTATTGTTACAAAAACGGATTTCTCACAGTAGAAATGGATTGAAATGGATTCCCTTTTTCAGTTGAAAAAGAAATACCTATCGACTTATTTTTATTAATCGCATACTGTTTCCCTTAACTGAGAAAATTAGGAAGGGACCACAGAACTGTAGATACGGGATAATTTTCCGCTACAAACTGATTTTCTAACTTGTATTTTTTAATTAAACACAAAATAAGATATCCGTAAATGGATAGTATTTGAATTATACACCAGCTAAGCTTATAGTCCTTATCCTTTAGATTTTCTAGTCAAACATACAGCGGGTGCGCAGAATAGAATAATTAATTTTACATTATCAGAAATCTGAAATATCCGTTAATCGGTCATTATTTAGGCTATGATATACTCCATCGGTGATATCTTAATTGGTATATCCTAATATGAATGACTTTTTGAAAGCGAAAGTTACATGAATATAATCATCACTCATAAAAATCAGATTAAATTATAATCGTCTCCGAAAGATATCCGGTTATTATAATTTTCAATTGTGCCTTATCTAAAGATAATCCTCAAATATTTTCAGGTTCACTTGATATTGTGTTTCTTAATAAGACGTCGGAAAGGATTATCGAAGGAAACAATGCCACTTTCAGATGCGTTGCCAATGCTGGACCAAATTCTACTGCTGGACAGAAACCCATCACGTTTTCCTGGTTCCTTAACGATACCGCAATCGTCCCTTTGAGGGGCGCTCGTATCACTACTGACATTGAATGCCAGGGTTGTTTAAACCAGACCGGCTTCCTTCATTTTCGTCCAATCAAAATATCTGACGCGGGTAATATATTTTATTTGACTGTTCGTTTAATATTCACAACATTTATTTATCTGCAAATATTCTAAATATGTTTAAGAATGAATTGATATCTAACATAGTACAAACGTATTCTATGTATATTGCATTACACTCATTACTGCTTCTTCCGTTGTAACATATTTACTAAATAATAATCGTGTTAGTTGAGTTATTTTTTAAAAAAGAAAACATACTTTAAGGAAGTATTTTCTAATTAAATTTGAAATCTTTATGATAGTCATCAATTTACATATAACAATAGCCAAATTACATCATCACCTCATGTTTTGATGCTAGTTATTGAGCGTTCATTAAATATTACGATGTAAAATCGAATTTGTATCCTGATCAAGTCGCGTAAGAGAAACTCGGAACAACAATTTCTTTGCAGAATTTTTAAAGTAAAAATATATAATCGGTAATAAATATAAAACGTTGATGGATGCATATTGTTCTAAGTTGATTTGACGAATGGATGCTGTGTTAATAAAGGAAATGCATAAACAATGAGTGAAAACAGAGACTAATTGAGCATTACCTTGGTGAATGTAAAACTGCACCAACAAATACATAGAATTTTTTGTGATGCAATAATTTTAGACATTTCTGAATAACTAATAGACTGGTAATTATTGTGTCTCCTGTAATGTATTTAAAACAAGGAGAATAACGGATGCTAAATAAGACCTTATTTTGGCCATTTTATTATTAGCATAATTACCTATTAATCTAGAGAGCGATTGTTTTGGTAAATACAGCATTCAGGTTTGTTAATTAAAGGAGCAGATGGATTCCATTTGCAAGATTTTGTCTTTGCTAAAGAAACGATTTAACATAAGATTGATTTATGTATTAAATTCAGGACGGCTGACGTGCAGGGCTCAGGCCGATGGAATGATAAGTGATTCAAGAAAAGTGCAGATACGTGTTTCAGCTCTTCCCCAGGTGAGACTAAGTGCCACCAGACTGCTGGTAACCAAGGGCGACTCGGTCGTGGTCGTCTGTCAGCTGATTAATGCAGGAGACGTGGCTAATGCAAGTGTTCACTGGAGCATAAATTCAAGGATCTCAAGAGGTAAACATATAATGCCCTTATTTTCTCTTTATTCTCCATATATTTTGATTGACGAAATTCTACATACAAAACGTGTTATGTATTGTGAAGAATACATCGGAAATACTTTGTACTTATTTGCAGCTAGTAACGCATCAAATCTATTCAAGGAATCTTATTAATAATTGAAGATGAAGAAAAGATATATCGATTTACAGTCTTCAATTACATTTTGGTTTCTCTTTTTTAAAATGTATGTATCATAGGTAATATTGTATGATCTATTCAAGAAGGTACAGAATTGTATGTGTTTGCTTCAGTTAATGATTCATAAGCAAGAAAAGGCTATAACTTATATTGTAACAAAGCGACTTTGACCTTTTTATAAACTTTCTTTTCTCATAACCACTGGTTAGTGATATTTTAATTTAATTTTAAAAATGATTTCGATTTTCCTAGCTTTCATCTGTTGCATCTACAAACTTATATTTAAACAGCCTCTATGTAATGAAATAAATTATTCAAATTTTCTAGAATATTCTTCTACTAGCAAATTGTTTATTACCCCCTAATCATACGTTTCCCGTATCTCTGCTTGACTGCATCGTAGGAGATACAACTCGGAACTGATTGGTCATTAAATGGTGAGTCTTTGATTTCTTTGAATCCGTGTTGCATGCAAAGATGTATGTTTGTTTCGTTTGGACGAATCGAGAAGATTTAGAAATATCGACCATTTAATTATTAAAATTTCTCTGACCTTATTCGACCAAATGTTTCTTTTTCTTCTACATTATAGACAGATATATAGGTAGACTCCGAATATCGATTCTGTCGTCGCCTTTCACGTTTCAGATCATTATTTTGCTTCGTCAATATTCGGACAACTGCTGGTCATAGCCAAAGTAACAGCCTCTGGGAACTACTCTTGTTATGGTAATGACTCTGTGGTTGGCCCTGGTCCAGTAAAAACTGTTGAAATTATCGTCATTACCAACGGTAAGAAAGTCTTCTTAACTGTACAGATTTACAAAAAGATAATTTAGTCAATTAATAACTTCAGTTCGAATTTTAGATCAGAAGAATAACATTTATTTCTCTACATTCACGTGTGTGATCTTATCTCAAAATATCTAAAAAAAACTATAATACATTTTAAAAATATTATTTTGTACCTTCTCGCCGTCGGTTAGCACAGGTATAATCGTTTACGAATGTGTGAAACAGAGCCATTAATAAACAAGCTTACTTTTTAAATTTAATTTGTATTTAATTTTGAATAAATGTATTAATTCATGTGGGTAATTATTCTATTTAATATTAAAGGGTTTGACAAGTGATAATATATATATATATATCATCTAGATTTGTAAGTATAAGTATTTCCTCTATTGCTGACTTGTTATACATCACTGTGAATGTCCATAGATCCTGAATCCTTGAGGAGAAATCAAATACAAGCCACACCAATCGTTTGTTACTCTTTACTTACTCGATGAAGTTACTGCAAAAAGATAATAAGATTAGGCAGATGCATTTTTAATTAGTACAAAATTCTACACTACTTCGGTGCACCAAACACCTTTCTGTTGATTCACAGCGATGATACCAGTAATATACAAACAATGGAAATACATATTGTAAACATCCAACAACAATTAGCGTCACTGCCCAGACGTATATTCTGACGATGGATAAAGTAAACTCGTCAAGTCGTAGGTTCATTATTCATCTGTGCTAACAAGGAGGAGAATGTACCAAAATATTCGCCTAACGTTTAGAAAATTTCGCTACTTTTTTTTAAATTAACCAAATAAAAATTTTATTATTAATACGATAACATTAATCTCTGTTATTTATTAATTTTTAATAATATGTTTTAGTACTTTTCCTTCTGCTTCTAGCATCATCGATTTTAACAAGTATAAAGATTAAAAGGCCTTGGGATGACACTTTGATGATTCCTAAATCACGAAACTTTCAGTCACTTGCATCAAGAATCAAAATCAATGTAAGTTCATTTTGCACCTTGGAAAATTGGTATTAATGTCTTCGTTCCTGCAGACAGGTAGAAAGTTATCATACCTCATATACAAGGATTAAAAGGTTGAAACCTTATCGGTTGATTTTGAATTTAAAACGTAAATCTTCCGTATAAGGAAATAAGATAAAATTTGCATACATTTATTTTCACAGAAAAGTAGAGAAAGTTTATGGATAGAAGACAAGATCGTGAAAATCTCTATTTGTCTCATTTCAGTTGGCGCAGTTATATCATAACAATTCTGGTTTTATCCGGGTGGACATCGTGAAATTTCGGTAATTATTTTACTTTTGATTATCTTCATCAATCCAGATATTAAAAAGCAAAACAGTAATGTATCCACGTACACCTTGTAATTTATACTTCTCTACTGTTGCAAATGCGGGGATACGGCTATACCCTATCCGCCATCACTTGTTCAACTTAACAAGAACAATATAATCTATCTTCAGTTGCTAAATTCTCGTCTTCTAATCAGGGTAAATCTGCTTCAGCAGTCATAAATGAAAGCTACAATTTTCGCAAAATAGGTGTGAGAAAAGTAGAATAACTTAGTCCAAACAGGTAACTTTCGTATTTACCTGGTCATCGCCCAACTAATGGATTTAGGTTTCTGAACTTACATTTATTGTTAGGACTACGAATAACATTAAACTGTATTTTTAATGATAACCGTCTGCATCGAATCTAAACATCCATCGACCGAAACAATTCTGAGCTTCTACTTATTGCCAGAACTAATGCAATGTTTCAGTATTTTCTTGTTTTTCCTACATTAGGCATTTTGTTTTCCGAATATCGTATTAGACAGAAATACATTGTCAAAAGCGGATCTTCTGCAGTTTCAGCTTTGTTACTGTGTGATTACGTCCATACACAGGGAATGGCCCAGTTACATGTTTGATGCACAGGACTAATGATGAACACAACAATGAAATATCATGTTCCATTATGTTCAAGATACATTCTCACACTGAAAAACGCAAAGTATGGTGAAGTAATACTTCTGGCCTGTAATTTAATGGCAACAATCAGTAGGTGTGACCAAATAAAAACCGTTAATTAATCATAATTTCTAGATAGAATCTTCTACTAACGGAGTGACTTTTGGTGCGGACTGATTAAGGCTGACAGGAACTGATGAATTTATTCCATTGCTCATCTTTCTCTTCTTGAGCCCTACGAAAGTTATGCACCTGCTAAAGTGGACACCTGAGGGCTTGAAATATTTTCAATTATTAAATTTCCGTTTAAATTACACGTAAATCTTTGTTTGTTCGAAAATTTTGATTGATTGACAATTTTTCTAAAAAAATAATCTTGTTTTTAATTATATTTAGCTGACGTTTGTATGCAAACCTTTCTACTAAATAGATGAAGCTGCATCCACAGGGCTATTTAAAGTCAATATTCACATGATATTTACTAATAGATAAATCTAAACTTTTCGTGGCATTTTATGTAACATTAACTGCGAGTTTGTTTGTCTGTTGTTGCAACCCCTGATATCACGTGAAATCCACGCGAACTTTCGTTGCTAGTCAGGCTAAGATAGCAGACGGAACAGGGTTACAGAAGGGTACACCGAATGGTAAAATCATTCTGTCCACGTGACACTGAACATCTGACCGCTTCCTCCTCGTCTCCATTTCTGTGGCAGTTAAAAACGAAGTTGCCATCTCTTCATGACGGAATAACAAAATAACGACATCAAAATGTTTACCTGATCTTTCTTACCTGTTGATTTATAAACATTTTTACCTTATCTTCGACGTTCAGTTTGAGATTTTAATTTTTGTTGATATATTAGGGATTTAGCGTCTTCGCAGCTACTGCAGACAGTCCATTCATCCAGCAAGAGAAGATCATCAAGTCCGCACTGAATACTCTAAAGATGTCTAACCCAAACTGTAGGTGTATTCGTTAAGCTACCATAGTACTGGCATGGCGACCTCTTCGCTGTAACAGACAATGGATTTGAAAAGGTTATAATGAACTAACAAGAAATGCTGTAGTAGAAAAGACTTTCTGTAACGTCTAGACATCTAGACATTTGTTATTGTTTAACTTCCCAAATGCACTATACCGAATTAAGTTATCTTCTCCCTTGTTGTTCTGCCAATGATCTTTGTAGAAAATAATTTAAATACTAAAAATCTTTGTTCTGTTGGCCTATTTTAGACCTGGAAGTGTGATTTCTTACCAAAAGATAGTGATGGCTGATAAACAAAGTCTGGAGAACAAAGTCTGCAGACGCGCCACAGTCAGGAAATATTGGAAACCTCAGCGTTAACTCCTCCTATTTCTCCTCATCTCAGACTGGTAAGATTATAGATAAGATGTCCGTGATCCAGAACTCAGTTTTATTTTAAATTGTGCATTAATCTTTGATTATGACACGAAATGAAGATACACCTTCACTTGTTCTTTAATAATCATTGCATTAATCATCTGTTATATATCGATTTTCCATGAATCGTACATGATGTTATTAATTCTATGTAACCAACGCTCGTTCTTTTGGTTCCTTAATGTTGTTATTAAAGAACAGGGAAAGATAACTCTGGTAGCAATATTCCTTTTTTATCCGTGCACATGCGTAATGCTCCCCTGAATGCTGATTGGTAGAATAAAGGAAAACCCCTATGAATCATTAACAGTAACAACTGTTTTCATTTGGCTTATTGTTACAAAAACGGATTTCTCACAGTAGAAATGGATTGAAATGGATTCCCTTTTTTCAGTTGAAAAAGAAATACCTATCGACTTATTTTTATTAATCGCATACTGTTTCCCTTAACTGAGAAAATTAGGAAGGGACCACAGAACTGTAGATACGGGATAATTTTCCGCTACAAACTGATTTTCTAACTTGTATTTTTTAATTAAACACAAAATAAGATATCCGTAAATGGATAGTATTTGAATTATACACCAGCTAAGCTTATAGTCCTCTATCCTTTAGATTTTCTAGTCAAACATACAGCGGGTGCGCAGAATAGAATAATTATTTTTACATTATCAGAAATCTGAAATATCCGTTAATCGGTCATTATTTAGGCTATGATATACTCCATCGGTGATATCTTAATTGGTATATCCTAATATGAATGACTTTTTGAAAGCGAAAGTATTACATGAATATAATCATCACTCATAAAAATCAGATTAAATTATAATCGTCTCCGAAAGATATCCGGTTATTATAATTTTCAATTGTGCCTTATCTAAAGATAATCCTCAAATATTTTCAGGTTCACTTGATATTGTGTTTCTTAATAAGACGTCGGAAAGGATTATCGAAGGAAACAATGCCACTTTCAGATGCGTTGCCAATGCTGGACCAAATTCTACTGCTGGACAGAAACCCATCACGTTTTCCTGGTTCCTTAACGATACCGCAATCGTCCCTTTGAGGGGCGCTCGTATCACTACTGACATTGAATGCCAGGGTTGTTTAAACCAGACCGGCTTCCTTCATTTTCGTCCAATCAAAAATCTGACGCGGGTAATATATTTTATTTGACTGTTCGTTTAATATTCACAACATTTATTTATCTGCAAATATTCTAAATATGTTTAAGAATGAATTGATATCTAACATAGTACAAACGTATTCTATGTATATTGCATTACACTCATTACTGCTTCTTCCGTTGTAACATATTTACTAAATAATAATCGTGTTAGTTGAGTTATTTTTTAAAAAAGAAAACATACTTTAAGGAAGTATTTTCTAATTAAATTTGAAATCTTTATGATAGTCATCAATTTACATATAACAATAGCCAAAATTACATCATCACCTCATGTTTTGATGCTAGTTATTGAGCGTTCATTAAATATTACGATGTAAAATCGAATTTGTATCCTGATCAAGTCGCGTAAGAGAAACTCGGAACAACAATTCTTTGCAGCAATTTTTAAAGTAAAAATATATAATCGGTAATAAATATAAAACGTTGATGGATGCATATTGTTCTAAGTTGATTTGACGAATGGATGCTGTGTTAATAAAGGAAATGCATAAACAATGAGTGAAAACAGAGACTAATTGAGCATTACCTTGGTGAATGTAAAACTGCACCAACAAATACATAGAATTTTTTGTGATGCAATAATTTTAGACATTTCTGAATAACTAATAGACTGGTAATTATTGTGTCTCCTGTAATGTATTTAAAACAAAGGAGAATAACGGATGCTAAATAAGACCTTATTTTGGCCATTTTATTATTAGCATAATTACCTATTAATCTAGAGAGCGATTGTTTTGGTAAATACAGCATTCAGGTTTGTTAATTAAAGGAGCAGATGGATTCCATTTGCAAGATTTTGTCTTTGCTAAAGAAACGATTTAACATAAGATTGATTTATGTATTAAATTCAGGACGGCTGACGTGCAGGGCTCAGGCCGATGGAATGATAAGTGATTCAAGAAAAGTGCAGATACGTGTTTCAGCTCTTCCCCAGGTGAGACTAAATGTTACCAGGCTGCTGGTAAGCAAGGGCGACTCGATCGTGATCGGCTGTCAGCTGGTGAATGCGGATAGCGGCACATTTAGTAATGCAACAATTGTCTGGCGGAAAAATGGGAAACAGTTGAATGGTAAACGTTAATATTTTTTTATTTTCCTTTAACTCTTTTGTGGATTCAACCAATGTAAGTACAATTAGCCAGGTATTTTTTGAAAACAATGGAAATATTTCTTATTTAGCATTTCGCAGTGATGTTATTCACGATATATTAAAAGAAAAACCTATTCATGTTATTAGTTGGTTGTATTTTCACATTCTATCAAAGTTTCTATTGCATAGGATGCTGTTGCTCCTCTTACCTTGGTACTGAGTTTAGCCCATCGATAATGGAGTCAGCTACAATCCAATTCTGGCTTATAAAATGTTGTCTATTGCAAATAAGAATTCTTTGTGTTTATGTATTTAATTGGTAAAAAATAGAATTAACAGACAGTGTGTTGCAAAATAAACTTTTTAATATTGAAAACAAAAACATCTTTTTCTAATGTCCTTTGTTGATTATAATTAACTTTTAATGGGCAAATGGCAAAAAATGAGATTAGATTTTTTAAAAAATCTTTTAGTGTTTCTTCTTCTAAAATTTTATTTGTTGAATCTAGATGGTGTAAATTAAACTAGGACTCGTTCCTGTAAATAACTTGTCAAAAAACTTTCTTCCACCTTAAAACTATGAAAGCTGATTTTTTACTCTACCTGTCGAATATCTTTTCCTGACGCCATCGTAGGAGATAAATCTTAGAATTGATTGATTGTAAAAATGAAGTGTCTTTGTTTCCTCAAATTTGTTTTGAATCTTTGGTTCTCGCTGATTTTCCTCTTTAAGAATTGGGTGGATTTTGATCTTTTGTCGAGCTGATAATGATGATGACCGCTGAGGATTTGTTTGACCAAACCTTCATTGAGGAAACACTACTTATTGACGATTTTGGGGATATCGATTCCTTTTGAAATTGAATTTTTCAAATCGCATTCTTTTTCTGTCAGCAGGTGGACAAGTTCTGGTCTCCAGAGTAACGGCTTCGGCGAATTACTCTTGTTACGGTTATCATTCTGTAGTGGGATATGGACGGCCAAAGACCGCAGAAATTATCGTCATCACCAAAGGTAAGAAAGTCAACTGAGGATTTGAGGTTTATAACAAATGATTTAGTGAGTTAGTAATTGAGTTGAAGATTCTGGGTAAGAAAGACATCGATTTATTATTTATCGAGTGTATTTACGTATGAAAGAAAGATAGCCATCCTTTTAATATACCTGCATCCCTCGCTGCTGGTTCATTCATATATAATCTTTTAAATGGAAATGAAACGCTGCGGTTTATGAAAATACTCACATTTGCACAATTTGTGAAATTTGTATTATTTCATGCGGCTGATTACACAGGACA
>JACATO010002368.1:0-29148 GCA_018389105.1 Nautilus pompilius
TAACCAAAGGATACGTATGCTTCGTTGTACTTCCTTTTCTTTGACATTTCCAACTTGAGCTAGTCCAGCAAAACAAAGAAATGTGATGTAATTTATATGGAAAGCAGTAACTAATGAACACAAATTTAATTAATAAGCATTCTAGTTTATTAATAAGTTTTCATGTTATTTTAAACCTCTACTGGATTTTGACATGCAAAAATGTAACCATAGCATAGGTAATTGAATATATTTAGGAAAAAGCATGTATCTGAAGAACCCTCAGTTAAACCTGAACAGTATATGAGAAGATTCCTAAGTCGTGATAAACCATGGAAAATGAGAAATAAGCACTTAATATGGAGTGGCACAAGGTGGTGTTGTGCAGACAACGATGCTACCAATTTGAATGTGTCAGGGAGAATGCCGACATCTACTCGTTTCTCATGATTGTTCCCTCATCAGCCAATTAACATTTTGTTTCTAAAAATAATAATCTCATAACGCAGTAACCCATTCCTCAGATCAGTCAGCACCCTTCCTCTGGAAAGCCATGAGTAGCGAAGTCTTCACAAATTTATAGCAAAGTTTGTGGAATGGCAGATACAGCTGGACAGTGTAAATGTCTACCTGCCAAACAATAGCCAACAAGTGGACAAAGCAAATTGACAGTGCTTTGATAGCAAGCCTACAATTCCCATGCAGTAGGACCCTTGTGGACCCTACAACAACAACAACAACAGCACACAATGACCAAAACCTGGCCCTACATCTCTGTCCAGCCCTACCCTACCATAACAATAACAACTCTCACAGCAGCTTTCCATTGGTCAATGTCCACTCAGCAACTCCAGATAACAATAACATGAACTGTCTAAACTAAAGCTAAATAGCAAAATATGTCACTGCTTGAGGATAAGGCAACTTAAACATAGTAACTTTAATCTTGTCTTTGCCCTTTTCCTGCTGATGATTTTTTGTTGTACATCTTTCAGGATGCCATTGTGAAATTGAATACCTGAAGGAACACAAGAAGTGAGTTGTTTAGTGGATTTGTGATTTTTATTTTGCTAGTTTTAATGTTTTTAGAAAGAGAGAAATAGAGGAAGGGAGATGGATAAACATTTGGTTCTCTAGTAGTTTTTACTGTTCTTGGAAAGAAAGGAGATTCGATTGACTGAACAGGTTATAAACATATCGTGTGCAGTAAAAATTAATTTTCTCATTTAAAACCAAAAATTGTTTTCATGGTTTTTGACATTATTTAATTTAGCTCTGGAGAAACATTGATCTGATTTTAAGGAAATTGATTTCCTGTGAGTGTGTGTGTGTATTTTGTTGTTTGTTGTTTTTCCAGCTGAAAGAAAATCTGTAAGCTGACAAAACTAAGTATAAAGAATGGAAAAATCCACAGGAACAGTTGAGGTAAGTTTGAAACCTTCGCTTAGAGACTCTGCTGTCTTTTTCTCTCATATGTGTGAGCAGATGCTGCCATACATTATTTTGAGTAAATTCATTCCCACAGACACCTTTGGAGACCCTTACAGCAAGATTAGAATTGAACCTAAATTTTATTTTTTTTACCTCTCAAATTACTGAATAGAATTTATTGTTATGAGATTTATTCTGTGGTGGTTTTTGTGTTTAACATTTTTGGGAGTTTTTTTATCACCATTTAAGGGATCTAATTTTTATTATGTTTCAGCAAACTTTTTATGTTGCTGTCTTCAGGATTCTCTTTTGTCAACATTTCTTGTGTCTATAATCTCATTTTTCATTGAATTTGGTGACTAATGACCATTTAAAGTTAAGCAGGTGTAGCTACCATATTTTTCGAGTTATAAGTTGAAGTGGTGTGTAAGTCGATAGTACAACCATACTTTTGTACAGTAATAATAGTATAAAATTTCTGTTAGGGTTACAAAGCAGCTTTGGTGGATAACATCAGAGAGAGAGATTTGGGAAAGGAAAGAGTTTTAGGTGGGTAAAGAAAGAGAATGAAGGCGAAATAAAGAAGCCTCAATCCGTATGGAACACAGTTTGATATGAATTTTATCTATCAAATAAAAAGTTGAATCACAGGTACGGTGTTACAAGTTATGTAAACCCTTAGAAATAGTTAGAAATTAGTGAGTATAGCGGTATAACCATTTAGACTGCGTTGTTTGTGCATTCGTGTAGTGATATGATACAAAAACCGTCTTTGTTTACAAAATTATCCTCAGAGATAATGAGTCCCATGTTCCAGTATCATGATTCATCCATATATGTCAAAGTGGAGTATAAGTTGATGATCAGCCCTTGTAGGAAAAAGTATTGATTATATGCCAAAAAAATACAGTACTTAAAAATATGAGTTACATTTGAGGAAATGGAGTTATAGACACATCTACATATATTACTGTGTAAGCTGGTGATCATATTATTACATACAATTTGTTAATTTGTCAGTAATATTAGGATTCGCACAGTATGAGTTCTAATCTAAACTGGCTGTCAGAAGTTATATAACAATTAATTTTGATGGTTTTCAACAGTTTGTTTATTAATAGCTGGCATGACGTCTCTTAGCTGTAATTAGTATAAACATAGAATTGATATTGGGTTCTTTGATAGGCAGAGACATAGAATAACTCCAACATCAAAAGAGCTGAATAGAATTGCATTTCATTGGAGAACTTGGTGGTAAACTGATTTTTGAAATGTAGGTTTAAATAGTATGATATCAGTGGAAAGTTAACTAATTTTGTGGGCATGTTGTTTGTAGTGATCTTGTGGAAGGACTAAGATCTTTCTGTTTTGGCAGATTGTCCTCACTTTTTAACATCCATCCCTCCCTTTTTAGTTGAACCTACCTGGGTGAGTCAGGTCATGAACTTTTCACTGACCAAAAGTTTTGCAGCAGCGATATTTTGACATTATCTGCAGTATCTATTTTTTCTGTATAATTTTCTTTTCAGAAAAAGCTTGACAATCTCTTGTCCATACAAGCCAACAGCAATACACATACAAATGACATTGGTAAGATTTGCTGTATCAAACTCAGCCTCCTTTAATAAATCTGATTTCTTCAGAAACCTTTTAGTTGACTGCATGAAATTCAATGTGTATTAACAGTAATCATCTGGAAACTGGGCAATGTCTGGATTGTACCAAACAGAAACTAGCCTGAGATTGTTCAGTTTCCATTTGCTTTCATTGAATGGAAATTCAATATTTCATGCAGTGCTTTTTCTAAAGATTTTTAAAAAATGTTGTTTTCTTTCTGAAACTAGTTCACAGTTGATAGGGTATAGTATAGTTTAGTATATATAAAATATGAGGGGTTTGAACAAAATTAGGTTTATCAATTTTGAGTAAAATATTTTGTTTAGAACAGTTTACTGAAAATGAATAATGGTTTCATTACTGTTGTTTCTAAATAAGAAAGAAAAAATAACTCCTCCTCTATCAAGTTATCAAAAATCTAAATTAAATTATTGATTTACATTTTCTGCAAAGAAGCAGTTTCTTTCTCTTTTCCTCTTTCCTGTAGGGTTTGTGAGCAGATGGCCAACCTGGTAAATTATTGTTTTTTTTTCAAATGGAAAATGTTTGTGGGTAATTAAGCGTATGCATTATCCACCTCATCTTGTCAAGAGGTCCAGCCAAATACAGCCATTCTGAAAAGTTTAGACTCCTGCCCTGTGATGTTATAGTTAAACTAATGTTAACTAGTAAAATGGTATGCTTGCTTTATCTACTGCAGGCAGAAATATCTCCAATGTATATGAATTTAAAAAAAAAAAACAGGAATGTGGCAAAACAAACTGTTATATTTCCTTTTTAGAAAAATTATCTGGTGAAAAGGAAATTGAAGAGCTTCAGAAAAATATTACAAATGAATTTCAAGGCACTTTTGCTTTTTGTTGTTTTACTTGTGGCTATTTGTTTGGGTACCTTCTGGTTTTTGTATACATTAGTGGAGAGATTTCATCTTGTAGTTACAGGGTGCTCGTGTGCTTTGGTTTTATACAGATTGAGATAAATAGACGGAGGGTTGGATTAAAGACCTGAATAGTCTCTCCTCCCTCAAAAAAAAAAAAAAACTCTATTATTACTCTACATTGCACCCAAAGCACCTGCCCTGGGGAAGTTTTGCAGGAACAGATTTTTTAAAAAATTAATTTACTAATTTCTGATATTGTCTTTTTTATTTCTATCAATAATGAACTCTTTACTAGAAAACTTCACAAGACCTCAGTCAAATTACCAGACATATGCTGGTGGCCATAATTGTCACATAACCTTATTTTAAACCAAATATTTTGTTTATTTCTTGTTACAGGGTGAAAATGCACAGTTTCAATATTTGTAGGGTCTCTGTACATTCTCTCTTAATGTAGTAATCTCTTGTGAAGTTGATTGTGCAGTAATAAAGCAGTACTATTGTTTTGACTTTTATTTTAACAAAATAAATCTATAAATAATAAATCAGAAACAAAAGAAATGTCACGCATAATAAAATGTATGCACTAGTATACACCAGTAGAATAAAAGGGCAAAGTTCCCTGTAAAGCTGAAAACATTGTAAAGTGTGTTTCAAAGTCAGCAGGATCTTGGGTGAGGTGATAAGATGTCTTAGAAAAGGTTTTAGGACATTTAACCATTTTTTATTAGTAATAGTCTGATTTATGGACAAAGGTGTTTTCCTTGTGGCACAATTGAAATTTTAAAAATTTCTGATAAGGATTGTATAATGATAAATAATTTCTCTGAGAGTTCCTGTAATGTTATGTGCTGAATATAAATGTTATTGGTTAGGCATTAGTAGTGCTAGTAGCTATTTAGTAGTCTCCACCTGAACAAATACCGGAAGCAGAACAGTATAAATATTTGTAAAAACAGACTAGCTGAGGTTTTTGTTTAAAGAGAGTTTAAAGCTTCCTGCTCTGCTGACTTAAAATAATCATTTTACTTTTATCACTGAAAATCTACTGCAGATAAGGAATTCATTTCAGATTGTGCTTTATTGATAAAATTCAGTGACTTGCCATATTAGTTTAGCAGCTGCCATAAATGTATGTATTTAGAGACAAAATTTACATATTTGAGGTGTGTATTTGACATCTAGATGGCAAGCTACGTAGTTAGTAACTTTAATTCTACATAACTCCTATTTGTAAAGTGAAAGTATGTTGAGGTTGTGGGAAGTTAGAATTATCGCTTTGCAGAGTATGAGTTTTGTTCTTGAGCAAACCTGCCAATGTTGTTTATACTGTTAGGTTTGTGTCAGGCTGCCTCAGAAGCTATACTGATGTTCTGCTCTGTATTGCAGGTTCCACCAACAAATTTCAAAGCACGTTGAATGAATTTCAGAGCAAGTTAACAGAGATGGAAGACTTACAGATGGAGGTTTGTTACCGTTGTGATTTATTTTAGTTTCTTCATAGAAAGGGTATCTGGTACTGATTGACACATTGCTGCTCTAAGGGGCAATAAGAAACAACCAAATTTAACTGGGCAGACTCAAATTTGTTAATTGTTTTGGATAAACTTTTGTTTTAGATTTTCAGCTGAGCCCTATCCTTTCCTTTCTTAGCTTTGCTTTTGTGGTTTAGTGATGCAAACAGTTTGTTGCCTACACATTAATACCATCTTGGGTTTATAGTACAGAATATGTCCTGGGCTTATAATGTAAACAGGGTCTTTCCTATACTTACAGTGCAGACTCTGTGGTATCTTTGATTGTAGGTATGAGCAGAATGTTGTTGTTTAAAAAGTACTACTATTCATTCTCTCCTTTAAATAGTTTCTTCTCTTACCTGAAGTATAGTTTTGTGACTTTTCACCTTGTCATATTTCAGCTTGAGCTCAGGCAAGGGACACCGATCAGTAAGGCAGATCATTTGCAGGAAATGGAATCCAAGCTGCTGCTAGATCTGGGCAAGTTAGAACAGGAAGCCAAAGTGAGTCTCACCTATACCCAAAGTATCTGCTCTTGTTTGCCTCCTCCATATGGTAGCTTTTAGATTTTATCTTAATCTCTCTAGCTTTGTTGAAGCTTCTCAATTTAAGATCCTTTCCTGTATGTCATATCCTCTTCTAAAAAAAAAAAATTTTATTTACTAATTAGTATTGAAAGGAAAATAAATCATCAGGGTCAGGAACACTGAATTCTGAGAAATTAGCAGACTTTACTTATTCCAGAACTAAAATATTTCTCGTTAATAACTTATCTCAGTAAATATAAATTGTTGCTTAAATAATTGTCAGATGTTGCCAGAGGACGGTTAACAAAGTGAAGAATTGGATAATGGTTTCTCTCTGAAGCTTCCATTATACTGTTGTTGAGGACAAGTATGGGCATTATTAGTTGAGAAATGTTTTCACTTTTATGTTGTGGATGAACCAACCTACCATTTTTCCAGGCTGGATTATTCATGATTTAAAATATTCAGACAGCTTTGTTGATCTGGGGGTTGTGGGGATGCTAATTATCTAACTCAAACATTGTGCTCTGTGGTTCATAAAATATTTCAAACCTGCATCTGTCATATTCTTTCTTTGTGTGTTGAGGATAGAGCACAAAAACTGTCCACGCCTTTCCATTTATCGTACACTTTCTTTTGGTTGTTGTTATGGTAGGTAATGTTTTGATTTGAGTAAGTTGGAACAAAAAAACTGCATGACATTCCAACCAAAATCAGGCTTCCAAATTTCTGATAACATATGAAAATATTTGTTGCTAAGCAATATTAGAGATCCAGAAATTATTTTCTCATTGAGGATCTTGTTCCATTAAAATCAGAAGACAAACTTAAATATTAACATTTCATCCAGGTACATCAAGTTTGCATGTAGTCTGTCTCTACTCTATATACATACAAGGGGAACCCCAAAAGAAATATCTATTTATTTTGTGAGGAATGGTAAGTGGTATGGTAATAAAAATCATACACAAAATGTTTTTATATATCTTGCCACTATTCTGGAAGTTTTATTTCTTTTATTTGCCAGGAAATAACATATTACAGCAGTTTAAGATGGTTGATCCATATGTTAAATGGATTAGTAATTGAGGTTCTTCATTATGTGATGATGAATGTGCATGGACACTTATGCATTGATGATATTGCTGTGAGGTTAGGGTTTGAATTGTGTGAAAAGTGGAGAAATAGAACTCTTAACTTAGACCTTGCTGTGGGAAACTGGCAGGAGCTGTCAATGGAGACAGTACACAGAAGGTTGAACTGATTTGGCAAACGGACACAGAGTTGAGTGAGAGTTAGCCCGTAAAGATGATTAGTGATAACCTTGATTAATGTAAAGCTTTTGCATGGTGGGCTCGCATAACCCTCAGAACATCAGAGACTAGTGGACAGTGTGAGAATGTTGAGAGAAATTCTGTTCACCAGTAGTTGCTCAATAAAGAAACATTTCAATATAATGATTCTGACTGGCTCCACATTGGCAGTCAGTCTGTAGATTAAGATGGCGACTTGAATGAATGAAATTTTTCTCTCAATAGGTTTTTTGACTGGCACTAAATTTAAAGTTATGAAAACCTGTTTCTTTTACTGATTGATTTTCATGAATAAAAAGGATAAATATTTGGACATAAAAACATTTAAAAATAAAACTTCTCTTTCAACATGTAAATAAAGAGAATGTTCAGAAGAGAGATTCACTGATAAGAAAATTGGCTAGAAAGTATCAATTTGAAGGTAAAAAATTAAAGTGCTTGTGTTGTTGTTGTGGACATGCTAACAAATCTGAAATTTTGAACAAATTAAACAACCCGAGCCATGTATTGTCACTTGGTAAATGTGTTTTTAAAAAAGAGAATGAAAATATACCTAGATTTTATCACTAAAAGAATGGTAAGGTGTGTGACGAATCTAGTTGAATTGTTTCTGTATTTTGACATTTAAGAATATCAGCAGACACATGATAAATCTAAATGACCAGATGGTGGTTTGATTTGAACAAAGGCATAACTTCAAACCAAATGGAAATTTTTAGACTAATCCTCGACTAGGCTTTGTTTGAAAATCTACTTTGTTTAATGTACTGCTGCTGCTGATGGTTTTGTTAAAATTTGAATTTTGTTTTCTTTAATCTAATACTAATGTGCATGTGTATACCTCAGCTACATTTATCACATATTTGTGTAGCTTGAAACTACAATGATCCAGCTTTCCAGATAGAGTGCTTTTGATACTTCATTGGTGATATACATGGTGTAAGTGAAAAATCTATCATTGGCTCCCTCCTCTCCTTCAAAAATTCAAAATGAATTTGCCTGACAGTTTAGTTTGTATTAGATGCTATTATATAGGTTTTAGCACTATTGAAAATGATGTTTTATCAAAATTTGACACAACTCTGTATGCCACCCAGAATAATGAAGAACTGTTTTGGATCTGCATTCCATTAGAAATCTTGGCCGGTGGAGCAGATGGTTGGCCGTGATTGACTACTAAAGCAGTTTTCAAAACTTTTGCAGAATCTTACTGATTGAACTAACACTTTATAAGACATAATTTTCCAGGACTATGTTTAAATCAGTGTCAGGAAACGGTTCCTGAAACATCACCACTTGAAAATTACAGTACATTAGCAACATCCACCAAAAAATGACTTCGTACATATCTGGCATCTGTACACCAGGAATATTATGATACTTTTTCAGTATTCAGTACAATAAAATTGTACACCAAATATAGCACACAAGCAATTATTGTTCAGGAAAGTTCACATTTTGATGGCTTTTTTATTTTCCACTGTTTTTAGTGATGCTCAGCTACTATGCATCAAGTGCATAACTTCTCTCGGACTTCAGATATTGGTTCCTAGGTTGGACACATCTGTCAACAATAGAGACATTTTTTGGAACTATGTTTTAACTATGCTTGAAATTTTGCTATGCAGTGATGATGCTACACATTTCTGATCTTGCTGTTTTGCTAGTGTTCAACCGATTGTCTTGGTAAAATTTTAATGCTTTGATAATTTATAAATCATAAGCAGTTTTGGTTATTATCTGTCTCTCATTCATTCATATCACAGTCAGAGTATGCAGGTCTTTGCCTAATAATAATAATAATAATAATAATAATAATAATAATATGCCTTTCAAAAACAGAGCTTCAAGAAATGGTTTAGTTTTGTAGTTGATTTATCTGACCACATTATCACCACTATAAAATGCATGTTAGCCAAGATGCTTACCCATTTTTTTTGCTGTTCATACATATTGTGAGTTGACCAAATGTGTTTAGGGAGGAAGGTGTAAGTAATCACTAAACAAACCATCTTGTATTTTATTCAGCAGAATTGCAATGACTGCCAACATTTCAATTGTTGTAGCACCAACATCACTGCCATGGCATGGTTCCTGCATAAATCGGGTATCCTGGAAAATTGTTTGACAAAGCCACTAGTGACAGATGAACATTAAGGCCATTGCCTTAACAGTTGTGATATGTATGTTGGCATGCCTTTTGTATGTGTGCCATTCATACTCTTCACTGACAAGTTTAAAACGTTTACTACTTCACATTTAGACATACATGTTGTTGGAGACAGGTTTGTGTTACATTTGAGCCAAGTATAGTCAATTTGGAGCAATACTTTGAGCAGGTATTTGGTAGGAAATAAGTTGGATCTTACATTTATTGATGGATGTCGTCTTTATGTATTTACCACATATTGCAGGAAGATGGAATAACAATATATGCATATGGCACATCATGGAATGGATTGTAGTAAATTGTAAGCAACCCATGGAGAGAGCATCTTGATAAACAGTTGAGAGTCAATTGACCAAAGTTAATTTCACAACAGAATATATATCTGTTGTGGAATTAGAAATGCTCATGCAAAATACTGAAACTTGACTTTTTATAAATTTATTGTCACTTATTGGGGAATAAACATGCATGTGTGAATCCTATAATGTTTGAGTTATTATGATATACACATCTTTTCTCTGTAAAATAAATGAATTATTTGTTTGTAGAGTTCTGCCGAGGTCCTTCCATTGATGAAACCTATAAGCGATTTTTGAAAAAACTTAAACAGTATGAAGTCTTTATGGAAAAAGCCCAAAAAGCTAAGGTAAGGGTGAATCAGTTAATTAATTAACACTGTTTCTGTTATTGTGAGTCTTTGAGCAGATTGTTCATTTGTTAAAAAAATATTATAAACAAAAATGAAAAAAATAAATAAACAAGGTTTTAATACCCGTATATAGTTCAGCACAGTTATGCATGGGTCTTTGCTTTTGTGACAACTTTATCCTCGGAATGGTCTTGGTTCTTGAAACCTTTTACACATTTGATACATGGAGGAAATCTCTGGGAAACGTAAGAAACCATGCCAAGGAGATTAATCAGATGCAGCTGTTTCCATTGCAAGACATTGACTTTAGCAGGCCAACAACCTAAGCACTGGACTACTGCACCACCCATATCGCTGATTTATGCTCATGAGCTCTAATGATGTCTACTTTGGTCCTTTTTTTTTTTTAAATAACCAAATTCT
This sequence comes from Nautilus pompilius, assembly GCA_018389105.1. Lineage (NCBI taxonomy): Eukaryota > Metazoa > Mollusca > Cephalopoda > Nautilida > Nautilidae > Nautilus > Nautilus pompilius. Next base: position 10,507 of record JACATO010002368.1, read on the forward strand.
AGATGTTTCTTTCTCTAAATGGTTTGGGGGTGTGCACGGGTTTTAAAAAAATTACTGGTGTGTCTGAGTCTGCACTATTGTTAAAACATCTATTATACAGTGTGTGTAGACACATTGAATGAGAGAGATAAAGAGATTGGAATGTCTTTTTTTTTAATTCAGAAGGTAGAGATTCTTATAAGAATCAGCAGAAATCTAAATAGAGATGAGATAAATTACACTGGACAACAAAATGAAACTTTTGTCTTCCACTGAGCAAAATGTGGGTGATCTTAGCTAAATTTTGGGTGCTGATTTCAAATCTGAAGTCAGAATTTGGCTAGGACGTCAGGTTTTTGAGATATGCATAAGGAGGAATTTCACCACTAACGCTATATTATGACTTATGTTATATGAACCATATAAAGCTTGAACAACAATATTTGGTATTCAAATGTTTAATGTGAAACACATTTGCCATAATCGGTCAACAGATGCTTCAGAAAGACTGATAAATGCAGTATGGAAGATATGAAACACATTTAACTTACATAGTAGGTACATTCCAAATGTTCAAAAATGTTTCAGACACTTGTTCTTGTGCTTACGTGAGGAATCAGTCTCCCTTTGGAGGAACCAACAGTAATCACCCATCATGTTGGGATTGAATTTACCCTGATATCTACTTTTCATCACTTCATGTCTTGGTGGAACCTTTCACCATGCTCATCACTGACAACCCTTAGATTGGTTGGAAAAAAATCAAGATGCGATGCAGAAAATGCATCTTTAGACACATATTGGCCCCCATTTGCTGATATGCCATTAGCATGTTTTCCCCATACTGCTCAGTTCTATATTTGCCAAGAATGTTCTGTACAACTAAAATAAATGCTTCCCATGCTGCAGACTTCAGTTGGTTCAGCTTATTTTTTGAACCAATCTTCACACACGAGTTCTTGAATTTCGGACCCCACAAAAATTCCTTCTTTGAGGTTAGCTTCACTCTTGTCAGCACCAAACTTCTCTCTTAGGCACTTGAAGCCATCGCTATCTTTATCCATGGCTTTGACAAAGGTTTCATAAGCCGAGTTTGATATGAAATGGCTGAAAGTAGACAGTCTGAGGGTCTACCAATGGCATATGTTGCACATTGTACCTGTCAACTATAGGTTCCTGTTGCATAGGCCAGTCTTTGCGGGTGTAATGGTTGGCATCATCACTGTTGCTAAAAGACACAAGAAACACGTGTTTTGTGTACCCTAGCTACAATCCAAGAAGGAGAGAAATAACTTTGCGATCACACACAAATTTTCCATTTATGATCCGAATAGCTTATCATTTTCAAGCCAACTGCATGAGCTATAGGAACCGAAGGTTTTTGGTTACCATGATGTAAAAGCGCAGTTTTAAGGTTTAGTTTGCTACATTCTATGAATAACCTTCATCCATCAGTCACATGCCATAACTGAAAAACATGACATCCAAGAGCAGTTTTCAGATTTGGAATCAGCGTGCGAAATACTACAAAGTAAGCGTGATAGTGTTCACTGTAAACAATTTACTGGGATAGTGATAGTTGAGGCATTTAAAAAATATCACTATTGTGATGATTTAGGGAAGACAGCCTTATGTTAATTCCTAACTCATTTTTTTTTGTTAAATGTTCTTTGTAAGTCAAGACGAAAAAGTAGGAACATTAGCAGATTCTCTGGCAATAGGTATAAATCTGTGATTTGCTCCACAAATCTCAGAACATTGTCCATAAAACACTCCAGGGTGTTGTGGAAGGACCCTAACTTGATATCATGGTGATGGTCCAATGCATGGAGTACATCTGTTGAGGAAATGATGAGAGCACGAATGTTGACTATTATTGGAACAATAAAGGCGAGAGTCAATACTGTCGTATTAGATCTCTAGTTGGGATCATGTATAAGTCAAACTCTACATTTAAAAAATCTGAATGCTCATAACTTCAGTATCATTGGTGACCAATAACTTTAATAGATAATAAAGGGTCATTTACTTCATCTGGCAGGTATAGTAATCATAAGAAAGGGAGAGCTAAAAGATAAGGATAATTGCTGGAGCAATTGTTCGGATGGTTTCTACCTTTTGTCTTTTGAGGACTATTCGGGAGATGGTTTTATTTATAATCAAGGTGGTTGATACATAGCCTACTAATAAGTGATTATTACTAACAAATATTGCATGGTCATGGAATAAAACTAACTGTTCTATGAGGGGATGATGAGTCTTAAAATTTAATTTGTTCTCATAAGGCCATTTCTATAAAGTAAGGGCTCCTGTTTCTGAGAGATCATGGAAGTCAGCAGGTAGGCGGTTATCTCATTCTAATGAGGTATTAAAGTGGTTGGTTCAAGTAACTTTTTGTTGGGATGTTAACCTTTCTCAAACAATGAAGATAAATACTAAGACAGCGATGAAGGAAATGAAAGATCCTACAGATGACACAATGCTTCATTCAGTGAATTGGGCAGTAGTCTGAATGACGTTGAGGTATTCCTCTTAGTCCTAAGAAATGTTGGGGAAAGAAGGTGATATTAACTCCTGTAAATATTAACATGAAGTGGGCTTTTTTCATCTTGGGTGGTGAAGAGTAGCCCTGTTACCAGAGGGTACCAGGCAACTACGTAATAAGTATCATGAGGTATAATATCTGAGGAAGAATTTGATAGTACAATTCTTGTGAGATCACCAACTGTAAATAAGAAAATAAATCCTAAGGCTCATAACATTGGAGCAAAAAATTTGATTACTGATCCACGGATGGTTGCTAATTATCTGAATACCTTAATTCCTGTGGGCAATAATTATAGTTGCTGCTGTAAAGTATGCTCCGGTGTCTACGTCTATTCCAACAGTGAATATATGATGAGCTCAGACGGTAAACCCTAGGAGACCAATAGATAGTATTGCATAAATCATTCCTAATGCTCCAAAGATTGGTTTCTTTTGGGAGAAGTGAGACACGATGTGTGAGATTATTACAAATCCTGGTAAAATAGGAATATATACTTCTGGATGACCAAAGGATCAGAATAAATGTTGGTATAAAATTGGATTCCTCCCCTTCTGCTGGGTCGAAGAATGAGTATTTAAGTTTTGATCAGTGAGTAATATAGTGATGGCCCCTGCGAATACTGGCAAGGAAAAGTAACAGGATTGCTGTGATTTTTACTGATCACACAAATAGAGGTATTCACTCTAATTGTAAGCCTTGTCATCGTACATTTACGATGGTTGTAATGAAATTAAGGGCCCTGCCAAATGAAGTGAAAAAATTGCTAAATCTACTGAAGGTCCTGCGTGGGCTAGGTTATCTGAGAGTGGTGGATAGACAGTTCACCCAGTAAGTAATAAAGTAAGGGAGTAATCAGAAAGTCATATTATTTAATTGAAGAAACACTATATCTGAAGCCTCCAATTATTACAGGTATTACTAGGAATAAAATTATTACAAATGCATGAGCGGTGACGATGACGTTATACAGTTGATCGTCCCCTAATAAAGTTCCTGGTTGTCTTAATTCTGTTCAGATTAACAATCTTAATGATGCCCCCACTAATCTGGATCAGATTCCAAATAAGAAATAAAGGGTTCAAATATCTTTGTGATTTGTTGAAAAAATTCATTGCATACTATGTGGTGATTATAAGAGTGGATCTCGAGAGAAAGGTTTAAGAGGGAGGTTAAGTTGTTGAAGAATCTCAGGTTTAATAATTGAGAAGATTGATAAATTTAAGTGGTAGTATAAGGAGATTAAGGAGCCTATAGATAGGTATATGTTTAGGCTCTATTATTATGATTACAAATCATTTTGGTAAGAACCCTAGGAGGGGTGGTAAACCTCTTAAAGAAAGAAGAGAGATAGAAAGAGCTAATATTAGCTCATTTATATTTCTCCCTTTACTTAGTTGTGAAAAAGAGGAAATATTAGTGTAAGAAATAATTAGGAAGATCATAAGGGAAAGGAGAAGATATGTTAGAAAGTATACTAGGAGTAATGTAGTTCTCAAAGCTAGAGCACGTTATTCATCCTGTGTGTGAAATGGAAGAGTATGTTAATAAAATACATAATCTTGTTTGGTTGATCCCACCTAAGACTCCAATTAATCTTCTTGTTACGCCTAATAATAAAATATAAGTAGGGTGGGAGTTTATGTAAATAAGAAAGAGTGGGCCAATTTTTTGTCAAGTAAGGAGAAGAAAGCAATGTATTCACGATATCCGTAAAGTAATATTAGGAAGCCAAAAGTGAAGAGGTGCTCCCCCTAACTTGATGAGGAGGAGAAGCATAAATATAATTCTTCTTATTTTGGTTTGACTAAATAAATTATCTCAGGAGGAAGTAATGTAAAAGGATAGTATACTTGTTATTAGGATAGCCCTTGATGCAAGGGCTTGAATACTAAAGTATTTAATTGCTCTCTCCCTTTCGAAAAGGGAGCCAGTTCCGGAGAGAATAGGTAGGAATCTTATTAATTAATTTCTAGACCTACTCAAACACCTAATCAGTGGTTGGAGGAAAGGGAAATAATAGTACCTAAAAATATAAGGAATAGGAACTTGAATGGAAATGTTTTGTAGACATAATGGAGTAGTTTGAATTTTCTAGAAAATGTTGAAGGGGTCTATAAGAAGATTGGAACTGTAGGTAGTAGTAAAACAACTTCGATGTCGAAGATTAAGAAAAAAAATAAAGGTTACTCGAGTTGATCCCATATGATCATAGCTGCACTTGAAAAGTCGGGACTTTTCTCAGTCTTTAACTGCAGGGTTTCTAACTATTCAGCCAATAATTAGTGATGTGGTTCTCAATAGTATAAGAATTCTGGAGATAGTTATTACGGAGGACATAGATATTGAGCTTATTAGAGCAGCCATTTCTTACAACATCAGTATAATCCGTTATTCCGGCTCAATATCTTACCCAAAGGGTAATACAAACATTACGATTTTTTTAATTAACAGGTAAAGGCTTCTTGGCTTCCATTGGTAGGCTTAGAGAGTTGACCTTTCATAGTATAGATCCAAATCACATAAATAATATTCACTTTAAGCCTTTGGTATAATAAAAGTTAGAGTGAAGAGTTTTAATGTGAAACCTACTGTCCGGATGCAAACTGGATCTTATATTTTAAAGTATAAAACTGAGGGGGGTTGTATTGACCATTTTTAAATTAAAGGTTTATCACCATAAGATAAGTTACCTCAAAACTAAGAATCTCACCAGTAAATACAAGTGTACAAGAATAATCATACTACGTCTACAAAATGTCAGTATCTGGTTCGAACCTAAAGTGATGTGTAGATGAGAAGTGCTGGGATATTGTTCATAGGAGGCAGGTTAAGAGAAAGGTGGATCCAATAAGAATATGAAGACCATGGAAGCCTGTTTTCTACAAAGAAGGTTGAGCCATAAGCACTATCTGAGATAGTGAATGCGGTTTCTTTGTATTCTCCTGCTTGTAGAAAAGTGAAATATAGTCATAGGAGGAGGGGTGAAGAATAACCCTTGGTTGGCTTTTTTAAAGGTTCTTGTATAAGAGCATGGTGGGCACAGGTGACTGGTACTCCTGAGGCTAGGAGCACCACAGTGTCTAGTAAGGGTACTTGAAACTGATTGATGGGGGTGACTCCTGTGGGAGGTCATGAAGATCCAATTTCTATAGTGGGAGCAAGCCTTGAATGGAAGTAAGCTCAGAAGAAGGTGAGGAAGAAGTAGATCCTTGAGAAGATCAATAGGATTATCCCTCATCACAGTCCAGATAAGACATTTGATGTGTGGAATCCTTGAAAGGTTCTTTCTCAGATTACGTCTTGTCACAACTAATATTGTAAGGATGGTTAATGAGAATCTTATTAGAAGTAGAAGAATATTAAGAAAGTGAAATCAGAATGCAAGTCCGGTGATTAACAATAAGGCTCCAGTAGCCCCAGTTAGAGGCCATGGGCTTAATTCCACTATGTGGAATGGACTTCGGGTTATTAAAGGTTTGGAGGTAAGGTTTATAGTTTTATTATGCATTATTCTTTTTTTGGGGGGAGGGGAGAGGGTGGAATTTTTAGGTATACATGTCCTAGTGGTGTATTGGATAGCATGCTAAGGTTTCATTTTGGCAGAGTATTAAGACACCTAGGTTTAGGAGGAGAAGGGTTGGCAGTAATGACATTAAGTTCTGTTACTAATGTGGTAATGGCAAAAATGATGCATTGTGCTCAACAAAATGATAAGCCTTATCTTTCTTGGGCCCACAACTCACCATGGTGGTGTTGTCTTCATACCAAATTCAGAACTATGAAATTTCTCAGAACTCGTAAGCCTTCATCAAACCAGGTGGGTCTGGCTTGTTTTGGCAGAGCGTCTCCACAATTATCAGTCCTTTCTCAAGTAGTGCTTCAGCAAGGGGCATGCTTATGAAGAAATTGTCTGTTGTTATGCTGTGACTTCTGCTCCTCAATTGACTGCATAACTGCTGCAAAATGCTTGATCCAAGATTTCTCTGGACTTTTTCAGTAGGCTATTTTCCAGTGCAGACAATCCCGTCATTGGCATACCGAGTGAACTTGCATCAACTGTTCATCTGCTGTCACACAATCACTGGGAACAAATCTCTTTCTGCAGTTAACAAGAAAAAGATCTTGTACATATCTAAAAGTTGCCATGAGGTCTATTTGTAGATGAAATTCTCTTGTCCTTTTTTCATCAACCTTCAGGAAACAATGAATATCTTCAAATATTTCAATAGATGTTGTGGGTCTGTGTATCAGGTTTGAAAATTGGGTCTCCGAACAGCTTCCAAGGAGAAATGCCCCAGTTTTTCTTATATCCTACCGAAAGAGAAAGGCCCACTAAAGATAGAAGCTTATTTTCAGATATATCTTTGCATTCTTTCTCCTTACTTGCTGCTGTTCTTCATCCTTCAAGATTTAAACACTTGCAAATTTCTCAATCATGTTGTTAAAGACAAAATGCTCCCAGGAATCTTTAGTTGACAATTTGTTTCTGGTGCGGGTCCCAGAGAGTTCCTTATGTTGTGGCTTGGTGTTTTTCCTTGAGCGGGAGGGTTTTTGCTCCAGTATGTGCCATTGCAGCTGAGTCTAATTGTCTTTTGGGCATTGTCTTCAGGTTCCTCATCAGAAGACTCAGAAAAACTATTGTCGTCACTAACACAAGATTCTTTGCATAAAAAGCTGACCGAGTTGGTGAATCTTCTGTCCTCCAATGTTCAACGTCCTCTTCAGGTTCATAGTGTGGTTCATCATTGTTTTAATGTTTCAGAATATTATGACTCCTTGTCTACATCCATAATCTCTTCAGTCGCTAATTCTACCCCCATATCTGCAGTTAGCATAGTCGCATTGCGTTTTTCCATTTTGGAAACCTGGAAAATATATGCATTGTGATACCATATTCATAACACATTTCTAGTCTCTAGATTTGAGTATCATTTTAATACAGATAAGTACTAAAAAAATTAGTTATCCATGGCATCTACTTAGCATCTTAGCATTTACAGTTGACATGTATACATTTGTATAATAAAATTTGCCAAGGGTATCTACCAAACAAATTAATAATATAATGGTATTAATGAAGTATAAAACAGATACGATTACTATTTTGTCTCAAGTTTTATAGCATATAATATATGAACATAAACATAAAGAAATGAATGAATACTCGCAGTGAAATATCGATTAATTGTAAAAACACTGCACCGCTAAACATTTTTTACAGTTTAGAATGTCAAAAAAATACATGTAACAGAGATGTTTTCACTGTCCTTTGAAATAGTTTTTCCATCTCCATATGGAGATTTGTATGTACCAAATAAATCCTGAAAAAACACTAGGTAGAACAAAGTTTTCTATTGGATTTACAACATTGAAATAAACAGGGTTGGTGAGACACAAAACTGCAAAAAATAGCTTACTAATTTAAAATTTTTCTCCCGTACCAATATATTTTTTTTATGAAATTATAATTCATAAATATTTGTCACAACATAGTAGAAAAATACAGAGAGAGCCAAGTTGACAAATGCATCCATAACAGTTATTAGAAAACAAAAATTATGCTGGGTCTCTCGGACCCAGTGCTGCATCCAAAGGTTAAAGGCTGCTGTGTACAATTTGCATGACTTTATGAGAGAGATTGTGAGATGAAGGGTATTTATACATAATTAGGATTGAAAAAGATAGATATTAATTGGTCAGCTTCACTTGTTATTGATTAAGTAGTTAGGCTTCAGTGAGCTTATCGTGAATTGCTTCTACAAAATATACCTATATATATACTCTTATCTTGTGTTAGCGTCAGCTGTATTGTTTTGAGATGTTAACCTATTATGACGAAGCTGAGATTAAAGTATCAGTGACACTCAGAGCTTGCGGTGATTGCCATTTTGACTGATCTAGAAATCTTACCTAAACACTGAATTGTTTTTTCATATCTCTGCTGAAGAGTGGCCCTTTCTGAATATGTTCTTTGAATTGGCAGCTGCCATATAAATAACTGCCTTATTTGATGTGGATTAATTGGAAACTGTGGAGTAAAAAATCCAATTTGTAGTTTGAGCAATTTAGGACAAAATTTAAAACATCGGTACAACTAAATGTGATATGGTGAACTGAAAAAGATGGCTGACTTTTGTTGTATTCACGAACACGTGTGGTTTGCAAGTTTATTATCAACGAAATTAGATAACATGTTTTACAATTTCATTCTTACTAAAATGTGTTTTATTGCACTATCTCATTGGTCTCCCCACACTTTTCTGTGGTTTGTATCCCAGCTAAGCATTGAACTAACTGGATTTTTGTAACAAAAATATTTTATTATTAACTAAAGAATTTCTAAGTTTTCTCTTTGGAAACTACATGAATATTTTCAGAGGCACGGCTGATAACTCTTCCCAATTTGTGGTAGGTGGGTTAAATTGTCATCTCCAGTATGAGAAACTAATTTTGAATTTTAAAAAAAAATAAAATTTGTTTCACTTTGGCTAAAAGATTCTTCAACATTGGTTTGGTAGTTCCTGACTGGTCAGCTTTGATCGTCATTGTCCTCAGGACTAAATCCTGATGATGGTGCAAAATTTAAATCCATTTATTGGTTACTTTATTAACAGTAACAGAACAGGAAATAATTTTCTGTTGTTTTACATCTGCTTTTAGAAAGAACTTCGACTACTGTGAGCTCAGCTCAGCTCAGTTAGTACTGACAAAAAGGAAATTAGTAAACTTAATATTAGGGTTAGGGTATTAAAACAAAATAATATCAAAATTGTTTAGTTTTTTTTTCACTTCACATATTTTTCATATGAAATATTTTTGAGAACTCTATAGTAAATATGCAGGTGTGCAAATCCTTTTGGACTGATTGTTTGTAGAGGGCTAAAATAGAACTGGCTGCTTGTATCAACAGATTACACTTGAATAAATATGCAGCAAAATGGAATTTTATATTTATTCAATGCTTTTTTATTCATTTTCCAAGTTCATTGAGCTTAATGAAGAATTATTTAGTTAAGTTTTCTATATTTGTAATATGCTATACTAAATATATTGATTTTCTCATTGATCTTTGAAATAAAAGCAAGGTTCTTTAAATTTTCTTTTAAAATCTATTTCAGGGTATGCAATACTTATCTACTTTTAAGGGTTTTTTTATTTAATTAAATATTAGCTGCGCTGTCTATAATCATTTCTGGTTAGAGGAAGTAATAGGACTGCGGATCATGTATTTTGCAGCGATGTGGCTATCATTGTGAAGAATCTTTAGAAATGAGTTTGGTTACTGCTTAAACTTTAAACAGATTACTAAGCCTGGCTATTTCAGTGAAAGCTAAGGAACATCATGATTTTTGAAGATCCTAAAATATATAATTTATAAATCGTTCAACATCAACAGACAATGAACTAGTACATTAAATGAAAATAGTTGTACAGCTGGAAGATGTCAGCATTCTGGCACAGAAGACTACCATGAGAAAACAGCGAGTAGAAGAACAAGACCTCCGTCAAAATTCAGAGAAATTACAGTTCTGGCCACTTCAGTCATTCAGTCAACAAATGGTTGTGAGAAGGTGGAAATTAAAATGTTGACCACCAGCACTGAAAGGTTTAAGTTTGAAAAGCTAATTTTATTAAACCTTTATTTCTTTGTTATAAAAGTAAATTTCAGTTACAGACAAATGGAGGTAATTTTTGTGGAGGAGATTGTGTTGACTTTTGGTGAAAAAGACTTTAGCCATTTTGATATCACCACTAAAGAATAGAGCTGTGAAGTTACTAATCTAGTACAGTTTGTTTAACTTGTGTAATGGAAAAGCAGTATAATGTGATTACATCAAGAAATTAAAGAACCATTCTAGACATTTTTTTCGTAATAGTTAATTTTATTTATTTGTAAAGCTAGCTTGGTACTAAATTATTATGCCATAGTTACATTGGTTAATCATGGTGATGCCTATAAAAAGCTGCTTTCTCACTCACTAATAGTCTTGAAAATAGTGATTATGTAAAGATAGCGGTAGTTTGTCATTAATTCTTTGTGAACTGATAAAAAAATTTTAATCATTAACTTGAATTTTCAAATTATTATTAGGTTTCACAGGAGCGTAAATTGACTTGAAAAATGAGTCTCTGAAGAAAATTAACCATAAATCTCTCTATTAATGCTTATGAATAATGTAGAACTGTTTTGTAAAGAATTTTGAATTTTTGGTGGTGTGAGCCAGCTAATAATAATTCCGTCATTGTAGAGAAAGCAAGCAAGCAATTAATGGGCTGGCTACTTCACCTGAATAGATGGTGTAAATGCATGATTTTAATTACAGATAGAACAAACTTTATAAATAGATAAGAGGAAATTGCATTCCAACAAAAGTGCAGCTGGTACTTTAGAAGATTTCCACAATGTTTGCATCTCTTGTCAGTTGACATAAGAAGGTACAAAACCACAGTGAACAACACAGAAACTAGAAATTAGTCAGATGAATAGAGATCAGGGTATTTAACAGGAGACTAGATTTTTTGTCGTCTCTTCATTTGTAATAGCATTTAGAAAACACTAGTCTGCTTACTGTTCATCACAGGTATAATTTTCTGGATAAAATTAATGAATGCAGTTTTAGAAAAAATTTGGAAGCGAGTTAAATTGAATAGAATGGTATGTTACCTATTCTGTCTCTTTATAATCTCAAAGAAATTATTTTTAGATTTAGTAATTCTTCAATCTTTTGCGAATGTTTCGTGTATATTGATTCCTGGGAAGGAAATAACACATGATAAACATATAAAACCCAAAGTCTTCGCTAGTGAAGGCTACTTCATGTGACAGATTGCAGCCCAACTTCATTTTAGAGGGTGAGAGCAGTTTGCATGACTGAGGAAAATACATAAAACTGGCATTGTTGATAATGGAAGTGTTTGCGGAAGAAATCCCAAACTGCTTAAAGTATCTCTGGTATGCTTTTACATGGCAAACGATCAGCTAGTTGGAGAATTGGAAATGGCCTGGCTGCAAATATGATGATGTTTTTTGAAGAAAACTGCAAGAGACTAAAGGCAAAGTGGTGTCAACAGATATGCATCTGGCTAAAAATCATTCCTCCTGAGAATAGGCAACCCCATAAGTCTGAAATGGGCAGCAGAAATGAATTTATTAACTTTTTACCAACAATTAACAGCTGTTTGTTCAAAGGGCAGATCAGTGAGTGTAGAACAGCTAAAGTGAAGCATTGCAGTGGATCATTACAAGTGTATGGCTGCGTGTCTGGCAAAGGTGCCAGAAATTGGAATAGTGAAGATACTACTGACTTCTAGTAGCAGATACATGCAGGTTTTCATCCATAATTCCATTTCCTCTAGAAGACATCCTATTGGGCGGGAATTTTTCTTCGCAATTAGTACCCAGTCTAGGTTTTCCGTATGCATCTTAGAACTTGCTTTAATTTATCATATTGTTATGATTTGGGTGTGTTGCTTTCAGTTGATGATCCAAGTGTTCTGTTGAATTTGTGTCAGGAAAATAACTCGAATGCCCTGATTCTTCTTCCAGATTATGGTCAGGGAAGATATATAGCATGTAGTGACATCCTGCAGAATAGGTGCATGAAATTTCAATTTACCTCATCAGAAAAACTATCCTACATCCTTGACTGTGGACTGAGAATGTTGGCTTTGAAGCTCTTTGTTTAGTTTCCAAAAAGAACAACAAACTCATTTATACCAAAATTATTAATTGAGAATGTGAGAATTTCTGTGGTAAAAATGTAGAATCCCTTTCCTCTACCACAGTGCTGTTCTTTCATAATGTAAAATAACGAACCGATCTGTCAGTAATGAGTGACCAACTCGTATATAGTGCAAAGTTCGCTGATATGGCATAGTAGTTTGGATTATGACATATTATTTACTAACCACATCTGCATTTGTTGCCAAGATACTGTTGTTGACATTGACCATGAAACAGAAATAAGCCAAACTGGTCTAATATCATCTCTACCTGCTTGGCTGCAGATAATGTGTAGTACATAAGAAACCCCTTCCAAAAAAATAGAATGCTTATAATGGATGACTGCCAAATAATGGTGGCATGAATTTTTCTCCAGTGAATCCAGGTTTCAGCAATTCAATTTGACATCCTCACCTGGGTTTTGGAGAAGTCCAACAAAAGCCTCCAAGCCTAATGTGCGCAAACCACAGGTCAAGTAAGGAGGATGGAGTGTCATGTTATGGGCTGCATTTGGCATGGTGAGAAACAATTTGTTCCCAAAGGATGCCTCAATTCTGTCAGGTACATTGCCATTTTAAAGAAAAATCATGAATGCATCAAGAGTAGACTAATATTTCTGTAATAATACATGCTTTCGGATGTACTTTTTAGCTGCACTTTTTCCTGGTTGAGTAATGTATTAATATGTTGTGTGTTTTTTCTATGGTATTTCAATGTTGTCAGAACAATCAAATGTTTGAAGATATTTGGAAAAGTTGTGTAATGGACTGTGATGGTGAAAATGATTATGAAATCTTTGTTTGCAAAATTCCAAATTTCCAATTTTATTCTGGGCCAAAAATTAACACTTCTTGGTTGCAGTGTTTCATTAACCTCGCTGATGGATAAGGTATAGTGACTGACTACTATTTGTTTTAACTTTCTGCACTATAGATTGCATTTTTTCCTTTCTACTTAAATTATGTTTTGAATACTGAACTTTATGCAAAGTCATTTGTGCTTTTTCGGTCATTCCATAAACTTTTTAATTAAGTGGGTGCATTTTGTGCAGTCAAGGCTAGAAGAAAAGGTAAAAAAACCAGAGAAATGCCAAGTTATTCTCATTTTGTAGATTTTTTAAATTTTCATTTGTAGTTCAAGAAAAGGTTGTGATTGGATGGAAGCAAGTTAAACCAGGCTGATAAAGACTTGAATAAATACCAGTTTTTACTGTTTTGAAAATGCAAAGATTCTAACAGATATATATATTTTCAAAAAATTCAGTAAATTCTAATACAAATAATTAATTCCCATCAATTTCTTTAAACAGACGTTGCTGTTTAAAACACAATTGTGAAGGATTTATGTGCAGTAGAACACAGTCGAGACTGATCACTTTAATGATAAAATTTTAAATCAGTAGAGTGTGTTATTTTAGTTGTTAATCTTCAGATGGTACAAACCGGTTCTTGTAAATTTATTAAAGCGTATTTCAGTATTTATCAAGCAAAATGAGAAAGGAGATGCTGTACCTGATTAGTGACCTTTTGGAAATAAACTATGCAAATAAGTTAGTTTCTTAATTGCTTACAAAACTTTTAACTATTTAAAACAAAATGCATACACTGTTGACAAAATTAATCTCTTGTACAGAACATCTCTATCATTTGTATCATATCCCATTATTATTATTATTATTATTGTGTCCCACTAACCTACTGCTGCAACATCCCTGATGAACTTGGATTAAATGAGGAATTTCATCATAAAATATTTTATAATTTAAAATTTTTTTTTGAAATTTCCAGTGTGTGTGGAAGGAAGCTATCATATATGGTTTCTCTCTTAAATGCATCTTCAGAATTTTCACATTGGTGCAGTGTCCCAACACAGCGCTTGGTTGATAATACAAATCTACTGTTGGGAAATTTAAACATTACCTGAAGAATATTTAAACAAATGTCATTACTTTATATCAGATTTAACTGATATTATATATATATATATTATAGAGATTTTATCTGTTTTGGTTTGAATTTTTTCTACATTAATATTTCTAAAATTATAAAATGTTAAGAAAACAACAAAAATATAGTGTAGTGTGAGTATTGTTGCCTGTACAGTTGAAGATATAGTTTTAAACCACTCCCAACTTTGCATGAACTAAGAAAATTAGAAAATTTCACAGCAGTAAGCAGAAGGAGTTACGTGTGTAGTTTTAGCTTTGGTGACCAAGTAAAACCAAAATTTAAAAAACCGAAACACTGGCTGTGCAAAGAATCAAAACTCCATCTCTCATAGCTTGTTGGTAACCTGTTTTAATCAGTTTGCCCAGAGTACAAATTTCCTGACTTCAGGCTTAGAAACTACTTTTTCAAAATGTTCTGACATTGAAGGCTCCAATTTGTGGAGAAGTTATTAGTAAACTGGATGTCACCAGTGAAAAAACAACAGCTGCATCTTATCGTGGCTGTCCAATTTTTCTTATAGGAACCAGTTAAAACAAATTGTAAGAAGTTAACTTTTTCTTTCACTAAATAAGGTATTTGTTTGTATAATACCTAATTTATGGTTCACTGATGTTGTTTCAAGTTACCAACTCAACCTATGGTAATTCTCTTACAGCTGCATAATCAGGAATTGTAGAAATAATGTGACATCACCTATCAAAAAACATCGTGGATCAGTGGAAGTTGAAGATGCTGTCTCCTCTCGCACTCCCTGAAACACATTCTGATAATTGTGATGAAAGTAATAAACACACAAAACTAGTTATCTAAGCTGTCTGCAACTTAAAAAAATAACTTGACGATTCATTGAATATAAATCTATTCTTTAATTTACATAATCATAGTCATTGTAATATTGACGCCTTTATGCACACAAATTCAAATGTGGTTATATTTTTCAGAATTACTGCAATAGCACGAAAATTCTCACTGGCCGAGAACTGCAGTCATGAAGTTTGGGAACAGATGGCTTGTTTTTTTTTTTTTCCTTTTCAAACTTTCAAAGAGAATATCTACTTTAGATTTTAAAGGTAAAATGTTTGCTTTAGTTTCGTGAGTCTGTACACTTTTTTTTTGAGGTGGTGGGTGTGGTAAGGTTGTGTTTGTGTGTTGGGAGCTGGGTCGGTTCCACGTTCGGCCGTCACAGCTGGTTTATGAGTGAGGCCTTATTTCGACCCGTGTTTTGTGTATGTGTACCTATTGCTAGTGAGAGCAGCGGGCTACCCAACTCCTCCGTAAATACGGCAGGAGAGGTAGGATTTTTCCAGGCTGAACCCTCGGAACAGAGTTTTCTCTCTGTGTGTCCTTAGAAGCTGAGAGGGAGAGTTTGGGCCACTTCTATTTTTATTAATCCAACAGGAGTATGGAGGTGGGGTGGGTTCTATTTTTTATTTTTTGTTGGTGAAAACTGGATGGAGTCGCGTTCTCCCTCCGTTTCCTAATTTGTGGTGGTCAGTCCTCCCACGTTGGGGAATCAGAGATTCCCAGATGGTAATATTTAGAGGTGATCATGTGATCCTCCCACGTAGGGGGACCGAAGGTTCCCTGGCTGGTGGAAATGGCACGGGAAGTAGCCTAGCGCCAGCCCCCCATTCCGCACCACCGTCTTCTTTTGAAAATCCTTTGATGTTAGTTTGGACTGTAAAGGGTGAATAGTAGGAACGGAGACAGAAACATGTTAGTCATTTACGGGTTGATGTTTGGGGAGGAGTACTTTACAAATAAATAGAGGCTTGCACTGATAGAGGGGGGGGGTTAAGTTGGTTGGGATATTTTTTAAGTAGAAATGGTAAAGATGAGGTTGTAAAGAAATTAAGGTTTCGAGGTAGAAGTGGTAAGTTAAAGTTATAAAGGATTTAAGGTTTCAAAAAAAGATCTTAGAGGTAAATGAAAAGAGTTGGTTGTTATTTCTTCAGGTCGTCTTGAAAATTCTGAAATCACGAAAGTATTTAAAAGGGAGAAAAAGAGAGGAAGGAAGAGAAGTAGAGAGTAAAGTCGTCTATTCTTTTAAAGTGTTTTCATCTGAAACAAAAAAGGGGGGATAACGAAATACAAGGATAGGGTTGACTCAGGGTGGTTGGTCTAAGGTGATGTTTGAGGATGGTGTGAGGTCAGGATGTAGTTGTAAACGGTGCTGTTGATGAGCCAGATGGATGAATAGATTACTCTATCATTTATGCCGGACTTCATGACTGCGTATTTTTGTCGTAACCAAAGTGTTACGTGATTTTTAAATAATCTTTTGGCTGAAGTGAGATGACCGCCCTCTAAAGCCTTTCGGCTACCCCAAGCTATCGTGAAAACCAGGAAGATTGAAAGGCAGTCCTTTTTAGTTCTAGGTGAGAAGCCAAAGATGCGACAGAACAAACTAAGTTTGTCCTGGGGACTTTTAATTTCCATGACCAAATCTCGGACTAGACATCACAGTTCTATGTTCGTAGGACACGAAAATATACAGTGTAGTGTCGTCTCGTCCATCTCTGTGCATTTGAGACATTTCGGTGAGTTAATTAAATTCCACTTAAACTTCTTCTCCCTTGTGGGGAGAACGTTGCGAAGGATTTTCCAGTGGATGTCAGATGTAAATCCGTCCACCAGCGCGTTGTTTGTGCTGTGCCAGATCCTATCCCATGGAAGTGGTCCTGAGCTCAGCGTGTTTTCCCACTTCTCCCTGTAGTTCGGTTCCTGTACAGGCGTTGACGCGAGGGAGAAGTATATCTCACGTTGGGATATCTTGTCTAGATCGTGTATTTCTGTACCTAAGCTTACAGTGTTGTTTGCGTGTATCGATGTTAGACTTAATCCAGTTAGTGAGGGCACTAACGTGGTAGTCTGTTAGTATATTTTTCTGTGCTCTGTATAGTTTTAGTTTGTTAGTTAGACATGCATCCCGCTAGGGGCGCGATATGCCTTAAATAAACGGTCTAAAAATAACTGATGCCATCTTGGTCTATCTCAGTGTTTCTAATGACGTTTATTATATTTAAATTTGTTGAGCACCTGTTTTGCTCTCTAGATTTATGATGTTTAAACCCTCCGCGGCATCTGGGGAGTCTAATTACCTGTTTATTCGCCAGGTGTTTGCGCCCTTGCCACAGAAACCGATCGATCTCGGCGTCTATGGCGGTACGCGCCAACGCTGCATTCCTATAATTTTGTCCTTGTAATAATTTTGGTGCAGTGTATGTGTGTATGAGTTGTGATTTTGTCAGATAGGAGAGGTTTGAAGAAGACCATGCTGTTAGTAAAGCTTGATCTTGTTAATGATGGCTGTCCAGTTTTCTTTTTGCGTGTTAGTGTGTGCATTAGTGGGGAAAAAGATGCCTAGCAATTTAATCTGGCCTTCCACCCACGTCACACTGGACTTTTAGGCGGCTTCTGGGAGCCTCCCCGCATGCGCTGTCGTCTTTTTCTTGTTGATCTTCGCTCCCGAGGCCCTTTCGTAGACCTCGAGAGCTCCGAGCGCCTCCTGCAGGCTATCCATGTCCTGCAGGAAAAGCGTCGTGTCGTCTGGCATACTGCTGGACTTTGAACGCCACTATACCCCTAAGGTTTCATTAGAGCGGATATAGGCCGCCATCGTCTCAGCAGTGAGGACATAAAGCATGGCGCTCAGGGGCATCCACTGGCGTATGCCTCTAGTTGGGTGGATAGGCGAAGAGAGGAAACCGTTTTGGTTGTATTTGTGTGGTGATGTCTCTGTAGAGGATGCGGATGAAATTTACGAAATACTCCCCAAAGCCTAGGGCTTTAAGTGTTCTTATCAGAAAATTCCAGTCTACCCTGTCAAAAGCTTTCTTCTGGTCTACGGCTAGCATAATTCCAAGGAATTTTCCGTGTCTAGCTACTTGTAATTTCTCTGAACAGCTGGAGGGTATTCGTGATACTCCTGCCAGAACTGCACAGGTCTGGTCGGCACTCGTAACTTTACTTTACCGATTACTTTGCCTAGCCGGTTTGCTAGCACCTTAGTGATAATTTTATAGTCATATTTAGGAGACTTCGGGCCTCCAGTTCTCCAGGTACGCCTCGTCGCCCCCCTCGTAGCAGCGATGGTGGCGGCACGCTGGATTTCCGAGAGAACCCCCTACTACTGTGTGCGCTATTCGCAACGAAAGTCAGGTCCCTCTGCTAGGAGATATTCAAATCTCTTATAAAAGTCTAGCGTAAGGCCATCCTTTCCGGGGGTCTTGTCTTTATTGAGGCCCTAATGTCGCGCTGTCTTTATTCAGAGGGCTCACGAGGTTGTTCTGTTCACGTTTTAGGACTCGACAAGTTCGGCATCTAGGGGGTGCTATTTTATTTTTCGACACGCCAAGATTTCGTCCTGAGCTGAAGTAACAAGTGTCTTCCTAGTGTATAGTTCACTATAAAACCGAGACTCTTCATCTAGGATATCCCTA